>PYSP01000331.1:0-41376 GCA_003049395.1 Pseudohalonectria lignicola
GCGGGGGGGAGGTCGAGCCCGTCGGCATGACGGTCTCGTCGTTCCAGTCGCTCGACATCTCGGACGACCGGGCCAAGATCACGTTCAACGTCCAGCGGCCCAGCATGACGCTTGAGGCCATCGAGTCCGGTACCGGCGTGTTCCACGTGCACGTCCTCCGCGCCGACGAGGAGGGCGCGAGCGTCGCCAGGCACTTCAGGAGGCCCAACAGGCACGGGAGGGCCGTCGCCGCCGGGAAGAGGATGGGCAACACCGAGGGCGAGGGCGAGGAAGGCGGCGCGGCTGGTCCGGGCCTGTTCGACGACCTGCCGGCGAGCTGCGGGTGCATCCTCGCGGGCCCCGCCGCGGCCGAGCCGGCCAGTTCGTCGCCCTCGCTCTCATCGTCGCCATCGCCGGTTCCCGACCCGCCGAGGCTGCGGGGCCCCGGCGTGCTGTACGTCCTGCGGTGCGTCGTCCCGGAGCCCAGGGGCAGGATGCTCCTGGACGTCGGGAGGCACACCATCGTGGTGGCAGGCGTGACGGACGTCTTTCCCGGCGACGGCGCAGGGCCTCCGCCGCGAGGCGTCCTCGGGCTGGCCTATGCGGACCAGCGGTATAGGGGCCCGGGAGGTGTGCTAAGAGAATGAGGCGCGCCCCCGCTGAGGGGCGGAAATGTATCACCATTGTGTAGAGGGCACGTTTTGTACTTTGTATTCGTCTTAGTAGACTGTAGACTTGGGCTCTCGGATGCGTACGGCTCGGGGGTTGGGCCAGCGAGGCTGGATCTCGACATCGTGAGGACGGCACGGTGGATGTACAATATGATGAAAGGGTATATAATACGAAACAACAACTTTTACTCCCTTCTTCAATCACCACAGGTCTGTATTTCATCTGCTGAATACAGAATATCCCAATCCCTGGAAACGTGGCCCAACTCACCCCAGAACGCTGAATTCCTGTAGCAGTCATTTCCTTATTTGCCCCTTAGCCTTCTTATCCCCAGGAGGAGTTGCAAGCCACGACACGAGCACCGTCGGAACAGGTACGAGACTCGGCCCCACCCCTTTAGCCAGTTTGTATCCTAGAAGCTCAGTGGAACTTATTGTAGCCGCCTACCGGGATGGCAGTCTCGTCTACCACGAAATAGTTCGGCTCGAGACTGCGTCTTGTATGTCAGGAGTATTCATTGTTCATCGAAGCGAGTACCGCTGGTGCCGCGGGCCAAACGGGGAGGGGGGGTGTTGGTAAAACAAAATTTGACACTCACCGAGCATCGAACTCGACGCACTCACAATGCTCGTCTGTTCCCTGGTTGATGTTGACTGCGGGGTCCAGGGGCCAACTGTAGTTAGTCGTGGACTAGGGTGAATTCTGCTATATGGGATACGCCTAACTAGGTCTGTTGGGCCTGCGTCGTCCGATCCCTAAACTTACCGAACCTCACGAAGAAGGAGACGCAGCCGGGGGTGCCGTTGCAAGCGTACTGGCACTTGAAGGCTGCGTAGTCCGACTCGCCCCGGCTGTCGAGGCCGATGTAATGGGTGCCGAGGGTGTGGTTCGCGGCCCAGCCCGGGTCCACGCCGTACCGTTTGTCCTTGGTGAAGTCTTGCGAGATCACCGGGCTGTAGTAGATGGGCCACTTGTCCGCGGCGACGAGCGCCAAACCGGACAGGAGGTGAAGGAGGTGAAGGAGGATCCTTGCGAGTGTGGGAGCCATAGTCGATAATCTAATGATAGTATGATAGTCTGACGGTAGATAGGAGAACTTCGTATGATCGTATGGATGTCTGCAAGTCCCGAGGTGCTTTCTCCCCTCGAGCTTTAGGTAGCAAAAAGAAGGAAATGGGCTTCTGGGAGGCTCGCGTGACCATTCCTTAATACGGTAGAGCGCCCACGGTGACGAGACACGAGCATACAGGACAGTCGCTTCCTTTCAACCCTAAATTCGACCAAGTGAGCAACCACCACCACTCACTATAACAGGGTTTCAGGGCTCGGTGGGTTCTTTCCCATGCTTCTAGTGAGATGCAGTGTGGCCAGTCTCGTCAAGGCAGTTATTCAAGCCGTTAGGGGTTGCCTGTCGGCCGGTGTGAACAACAATCCTACCTTGGCAGGTATCTAAGGAAGATGGGTGCTAGGGACTGTCTTCGCTGGCAGTGATGGTGGCGGTGACGGTGATGACGGTGACGATTATGATGATGATGATGATGATGACGGCGATGCTCAAGTAAGAGACAAAACGTCGGCGATTGAGTCGCTTCCCGAGCAACTCGAGATGTGTTCGATGTGCATGAGATCGAATCTTCTGTGCTCAACATCTACACGATATCAGCATCTAAGCACTTGCGTAGAGCCTGGGGAGGAGACGATCACTCTATAAGATGTCCAACGATCTGTGGCCTGGTGTCGCTTCTGTACGTCATATTGAATATAGTCCGACATAGTCCGACTCCGTTCGGACAGAGTCGTGGTGAATCCGGGTTTGTAGCACGACGCTCTAGATTGCGTAGAAAATCTCGGTTGCCACCTTCGACGGTGAACCTACCTAGGCAGGGACGTTACTCTGCTTGATGCAATCACTGCGGCGGCTAATCATCCTTGATCAGATCAATGTTGCGTCCTAGAGGAAGGGGACACTCTCCGTAGCCTTCTTCCTCTGTGGGAGGAGGGCAATTATATTAACAAACCCCACTTTCCGCCTCTGGTGACGCCAGAAAGGAAAGTTTCGCGTCCTCCATCGTATCCTCCATCGCATCTATGAATCCAATCTGAAAGGACTGGACCCGGGATTGACAGCACGGTGCGTGTACTGGACGGACAGACGGTGTGTGCTGACGGAGCTTGGAAGGCGCCTTTCAACCATACCTAGAGAAGCTCGAGCAGAACAGAGGAAACTTCGATAAGGTCAAGTTTCGCGGGTCCATATTCCAAAATTAGAAGAAGCTTCGTGAAGGACAAGGCATCGTTTGTTTAAGCGCAATCGGAGGCGACGGTTGCCAATTTGAATTGCGTGCTCACGGTAGCTGCGGGGTTTGTGGTGTTTCCCACCACCATTAACCATTTCCCACCATTATGTCATTGAATGGATCATAAGCTAGGCCTCTCACGACTGCGGGCGGCACAATTGTTGATCTGATTTGAAATCCGATGCTCATGTAAACCCCACTGGTCAAGAAGCTGCTAACCCGTACTTCACAGGGAGTGCCCTACTCCTAGGAGAGGAAGCCTTAAATCCTCCAGACTTGTCCAAATATCCAAACTTCAATTAGAAGACATTGATGACTTCCAGGCTCCAGCAACTGAACTCTCACCTACTAGTAACAATTGTGAACGAGAACCAGGACAACAAGATGGCTGACCCCAAGTCGAACATCCACCTATACACTACAGGTACTCCCAACGGTATCAAGATCTCCATCCTGCTTGAGGAGCTGGGGCTGGACTACAAGGTCACGGCCATTGAATTGAGCAAGAACACGCAGAAAGAGCCGTGGTTCCTCGATATCAACCCCAACGGCCGCATTCCTGCTCTGACCGACACCCTGGCCGACGGCACCAACATCAACCTCTTCGAGAGCGGCTCCATCCTGTTGTACCTCGTCGACCGATACGACCCGGACCACAAGGTGTCTTATCCACATGGCTCCAAGGAGTACTATGAGGTGAACAACTGGGTATGTGTGACCTGGACCCTGGAACCTGGACACCTCAACCTCAACCTCAAGTCCTCAAATGACTGTCATCCCCGCATTGGTTGTGTGTGCATGTGACGACAACTGACCGGCCGGTTCGTCGTTATTTCTTTCGTACAGCTCTTCTGGCAGATGGGCGGCTTAGGCCCCATGCAGGGGCAAGCGAACCACTTCTCGCGTAAGTATCTCCCCAGCTAGCCTCTGTAGTTGTGTCCCAGACTTCCACATCCATGCCGCCACGTACATAGTACTGGCTTCGATTCCGGGTTACTCCTTCTGCACTGGAGCCGTTCGGAAGTGATACAGAAAAAGCGGTTGACTTACGCCCGTAATCCGGTATGAAAAGGGTACGCTCCGGAGAAGATCCAGTACGGCATCGACCGGTACACAAACGAGACCCGTCGCCTCTACAAAGTGCTGGACACGGCGCTGGCCAAGTCCAAGTCGGGCTTCCTCGTCGGTGACAGGCTCACCATCGCGGACATTGCTAGCTGGGGATGGGTTGCCGGGTACCGTAAGTCTTGCTGCCTCCCCCAAAGAGAGATCGGTTTATCAAGGAGGGAAGAAACACAAGGCTTCTTTCTGGCCTCGGCTGACAGGCATCAAATACCTTCCAGACTGGGCCGGCATCGACATCGAGCCTTTCCCGCATCTGAAGAAGTGGCTGTACAAGCTGCTTGAGCGCCCCGGCGTCGAAAAGGGCCGAAACGTGCCCACCAGGCACACCGCCTTTGACTTGTTGAAGCTGTCTGCTGAGGAGCTCGACGCGAAGGCCGCCGCATCCCGGGCTTGGGTCCAGCAGGGCATGGCCGAGGACGCGAAGAAATAGAATGACCGGTGCGAGAGCACTGGAACGGGTTGGGCGAGAGGAAATGGGGCTTGTTGTTAGCTTGAGATATAGTATCTTCCTCGATCCTTAACATGCCCACGCTGGTTACTGTCATACCATTTGCTTCCTCATTGGGGACTCCAGACGCCCCATGGAGACGAGATCACAAGTGGAGGCTGGATACTTCCCATGACAATCAAGGCTGTCCAAGCGAGTCGTCTTTTCTGTCTTGGCCATGGCAGAGTGGTAAAATGTTAAAATGTTGTCTACTATTATGTGTGAGACTCGATGCTGGAATGGAATGATCCCATGCCGCCAGGCAGCGCCGTGGGCCCATATGCCAACCGCCAGTCTGCGCACACCATCAGGCCATGTGAAGCGCCCACTGGTTCTGGAGACGCCGCTTTACCGCGTAGGAGGCGAATGCCTCCCATCAGCCATGTGTCCGAGAAGGATTTTGAGTTCTATTACGAGACTCATCCTTTCAAATGACAATTTTGAGTTCTATTACGGGACTCATCCTTTCAAATGACAATTTTGAGTTCTATTACGGGACTCATCCTTTCAAATGACAAGACATACAGTACAGCCCTGAAGGCTGGTGTAGGAGAGTAGTAGTTGTAGAAGCGTACCTAGTATATACGTCGTTTCACACGTGATTTATCTGAATAATAGGGAGTTCGATGTTAGCTCGAAACTGTGTCCCGTCCGACGATTTGAATGAGACAAAACTCGATTGAGGATGCGCTCCTGAGGAGGAAGCAGGTTGCAGGATGATCATCAAGATCACCGCCAAGAGTAACCGAGCCATTCACAGGGTGCCATTTCTCTCCCGAGATATTAGCCTGGGAGCAGGAGGACCGGTAACCAGGTCACGGCTCGAGATTACACGAGGGGGAATGTAGAATGTGTTATTCGTTTGTAGGTAGTTGGATAGGGAGAGGGTAGGTAGGTGTGGCAGCTTAGGAGTGTTCCCGTCGTCTCTGTCTACCTAGTAGTCAAGATTTAAATAGGAACCTAGCGGCGCCGCAATCCGGGTTCCCGCACTGTGCCAAAGCCTCGATCTGGCCTCCACAGTTCCCGCTAGGGGCCAAAGTTGGGCCAACGAGACCTGCCCGGGTGACTAATCGTACAGGCGCATGGCAAAATTCTCCTAAAGGCAACCTACGACTGCAACTTCCATCTCCAGCACCCACAACCAAGATCCCCATCCATCACATCTCACAACACGTCGTGTCGACGCCTTCCTACATTCGAAGATCGCATCGTCCGCACGCGCGCGCACGACAAAATGTCGTGGAGAAACCAAGGAATCACTGGTTCCAACAACATTCCTTTGGGGAACCGCCGCCGCTTTGGTGGCGACGAGCCCGAGGAGGAGAGGGCCAGCCCAGCTGTTGCGCCGCCATCCTTCCCGCCGTCATTTCCAAATGGCGGCTTCCCCAACGGCGGCGCCCACGAGTTGAAGCGTGGTCGCAGCCCTGAGCCGAGTAAGTATCTCTCGTCGCTTGCCGTCTTTTCTCACTTCTCTCCAAATGGACCTTTGGCCGATCTGCGTTCCTCCCGATGTACATCACTGCTAACGACGGCTGCTTTACCCATATTGCTAGGATCCGAGACGGACGGTCCCAAGCGACGAAAAAAGCGCAATCGATGGGGCGACGCAGCAGAGAACAAGGCCGCGGGACTTATGGGCTTGCCGACGGCCATCATGGCCACCATGACGACGGAACAGCTTGAGGCATACACTCTCCATCTGCGCATTGAAGAGATCAGCCAGAAGCTCAAGATCGACGATGTGGTGCCCGCGGATGGCGACCGGTCTCCCTCGCCGCCCCCCATGTACGACAACCACGGTCGTCGTGTCAACACCAGGGAATACCGCTACCGCAAGCGCCTCGAGGATGAGCGGCACAAGCTCATCGAGAAGGCCATCAAGGTCATTCCTAACTATCACCCGCCACAGGACTACCGTCGGCCCACAAAGACGCAAGAGAAGGTCTATGTGCCGGTCAATGACTATCCGGAAATCAATTTCAGTGAGATTACTAACCCTCTGACCCTTCTAACCTTTCTAACCATGCTCCTCTTGATGTCTCCTCTCCGTCCGTATCTCCTTGGAACTATGCCGAGCAGCATCAGCACCATCGCTGTAACGGGCGCCCTGTGCTCTGCTCTTGGTCTGGTCTGCTCTGCTCTGCAAAATGCCATGCTCGAGACAACGAGAGAAGAAACGAGGAATTGACTGCCACTCACATTGCTGCTACTCACTCTGCTTTAACGGCAAGATTTTTTTTTACCCGATCACCTACTAACACCAGGTCTGCTCTGCTTTCAAGTTGGCTTACTTATCGGGCCCCGTGGCAACACTCTGAAGAAGATGGAATCAGAATCTGGTGCCAAGATTGCCATTCGTGGCAAGGGCTCCGTCAAGGAGGGCAAGGGCCGGTCCGATGCCGCCCACGCTAGCAACCAAGAAGAAGATCTTCACTGCCTGATCATGGCTGACACGGAAGACAAGGTCAACAAGGCCAAGAAGCTCATTCATAACGTGATTGAAACTGTGAGTCTCTGTCCCCCTCCATTCCCACTCCTTAGCCCGACACTCGTCTCGATCACCATCGTCTGTTTCTTGCCTCTGAACGGCTGCTGATCGACGGAACTATCGTATCATTATAGGCAGCATCTATCCCTGAAGGTCAGAATGAACTCAAGCGCAACCAACTCCGTGAGCTTGCCGCTCTCAACGGCACGCTCCGTGATGATGAGAATCAGGCATGCCAGAACTGCGGCCAGATTGGTCACCGCAAGTGGGAATGTCCGGAGAAGCAGAATTACACTGCCAACATCATCTGCCGCGTCTGTGGCAATGCAGGCCACATGGCCCGAGATTGCCCTGACAGGCAGAGAGGCGCGAACTGGCGCAATAACGACAGGGGCGGGTTTGACGGCCGACCGGCTGGTCGCATTGCCGCCGGGGACGTCGTCGATCAGGAATATGAGGTATGTGGGCTTCCTGGCTCTCCAGCTCCTCCCATCCCATTCTTTCTTTCTCCCAGATACGATTCCCAAGTCTTTGTCCTCCCTCCTAGCTTGACTAACATCTATGCAGCGCCTCATGCAAGAACTCAACGGCGGGTCTGGTGGTGCTGCTCCCGCACGGATCGAAGCCGGCTCTGGATCCCAAGGCAGTGGTGGTGCCGGTGCCGGTGCCGGTGCCGGTGATGGTGGCGAAGGTGCCAGGCCTTGGCAGCGCGGCCCGACTGGAGGCCCTGCACCGTGGCGCCGCTCTGCTCAAGACCGGGACAACAACGATGGCAGCGAGGGTGGAGGCAGCACTGGTGGACCCCCGACCGGACCCCAGAATGGGCCCCCGACTGGCCCCTCGGGCGGTGGCTCCGGTGGGCCTGCGCCCTGGGCGCGTGACCGCCAGAACCGCACGCAAGACCGCGACCGCAACGATGGTGGCGGAGACAGCTATTACGGTGGCGGACGAGACCGTGGTGACCGCGGTGACCGCGATCGTTTCGATCGCGACAGAGGCCGTGATCGTGGCGACCGCGGGCCGCACAACGGCCATGGCCCCGGCGAAGGCGGCTTCCCCTCTGCCCCGTCCGGTCCGGCTGCGCCCGCCCCTTGGAACCAAGCACCTAGGGCGCCCGAAGCACCTGGCGCACCAAGCTATCCCTCGTACCCTGGATTCTCTCCCTATGGCGCGCCTCCGCCGGGTATGCCGGGCATGCCAGGAGCTCCTCCGGGCATGGGCATGGGCATGGGCTTGGGCATGGGTGCGCCTCCTGGTCTCCCCGGCGCCCCTGGCCTACCCGCTGCGCCTGGGCTCGGTGCACCCCCCGGTTTGCCCGCCGGACTGAATGTCAACGCCCTGATTGCGCAGTACTCGGGTGGTGCTGCGGCTCCCCCTCCGCCGCCGCCGCCGCCGCCTCCTCCCCCTGCTGGAGAGGCCCCTCCTCCACCACCGAGCGACCAGCCCCCGCCACCGCCTCCTGGGGCTTGAAACACCTGTATCCCGGAGTCTAACGCCAACACAGCAGAGAAGCTCCTTAATGCTCCAAGTTCCGAGTCCGACGGGCGACAAGATCCGAGACTAACCGACCACCCATCAACCCACCAAACCAACCCACCAACCTGGATCGAACTAACAACGTATCTTTGCTGTACTAGTACTGATCGATATCATTCTTTTTTTTTTCTCGCGGCTTGTTTTTGAATTTCTTTTCTGTATTACCCATGTCATAACATGCCTACCTACCTAACCTACAAAATCTGAGCCGGGAAATGGATGAGATGGGCTGATCGCCGCCGAGTTGCTGACTTACTCGATCTACCTGCTCTCATCTGACATGAGTAGCAATTCGAACGAGAAAGGCGATGATACCAACTTGCGAGGTGGCTGGCTAACTATGGACAGAGGAGAGAGGGAGCGCATAGTCCATTGCCTGAGGAAGGTTGGCGCCAGCCTTCCATTCTTGCTCCGGATCGTTCGTCTCCCTCGTTCCCTTCCCCTTTAGGCTAACCTGTATGATGTAGATCCTTGTTCTGGGCGATCTTCTTTCTCCCTTTTTTTTCAATCGCGGTGGAATTCTGACTGCTTTGCTAGGTAGTAACAATAAGTGTCTATTATACAGTCTGGGTAACCTAGTGAACTATATACTGTGATGTATGTAAAGGCTTCTTTTTTCTTCTTTTTTTCGCTGCTCTGTTATGGAAACCTCTCTCTCCATGTGCCGTCTGGTTTGTCCGTGGCTGCTCATTACCACCTCATCTTCTCGTCTCCCTTGAGAGTCTCTACAGGCGCCCAAGCGCCAAAGAATGCCCTGGCATGGGTCAACCGACACCTGCCTGGAGAAGTGCTGTGTTTGTTCGAGATCGTATCTTGTGACTACGTACTGTCCAGATAAGTCCACGTCATTTCTACCTTGCAAGTGGGTGGACGAATCAATGGCTCGCCTTTGCGTTTACACACCTATCCACCCACGGACACATCTCATATGTGCAGCCACACCCTCTTGGGAAAATCTCTTACGACAAAGGATCCAAGCAAGGTCTGGGAGGCGAGCCGATAGAAGAATCGGTGCCTCTGCAATACGCTGGCTTGTACGGACAGTCTTGTCCCAACCAACACAAGGCACGAACCGTGGAACTGGGCGGCTATCCGTCCCGGCGTTGCGAGAAGGGAGGGTCAGTGGTGATGGCCGTAGTCCGGGCGTCAACTCTCATGTGGCCGTGTGCCGCCAAGGAGGCGGCGTGGGTGTGAAGTCGACCTCGGCGCCGCCGGCCGACATTGGCCCAGACCACTATCAACCAACGTTTATCCACCATGTCCAATGCTCACACCTCCCTCCGACGGGATTATGTGAGGGGGGGGGACGGGGGACGGGCTGACCGCAACAGAGTATCTAGTGTAGGCAAGAGCAGGGAGGAAGAGCGAGCCTTGTTCGCTTCCATCCTGCCGTCCTCGTTAGGTAGCCTTTGTGCTGCGGTGTGCTTTCCCAAGTTAGAAGTTGGGCGAGAGGTATGAGACAATGTTCCCATCAGCAAGAGACTACAAGCAGGAAAGCTCGAGCGAGAGTTGACGGACCTAATCAGATGCTCGCAACGCTCGACGACGATAAGGACGAGGGACGGAGGCCGCCGCTGACGAACGAGTCAGAATACATCAATCATACCCTTTGCGGGGAGGGGCGGGCTTCGCGATGGCACATGGAAGTGATATCAGCCAAGGGGGGCCCCGATATTATGGTCCGTCTGTCTCCCCGTCAGCCAAGGCCTTGTTAACCTTATGTTCTCATAGAATCCTTCCCGCCTCCCTTAGCCATTCTCTCGCAGTATCATCTCAACTCTACTCCCAAGGCCTAGAGGAATATCCCACCAGTCCATCACTATCGGTCATCGACGGTCAGTTTGTTGACGTTCTGCCAGTGCTGACGTCGTCAATCCGACCCCCAATCGCTCAAGGGGTTTCGCCGCTCAGGCAGTCAATGATGGGGCAGCTGATTCACAGCTAGCGTCAAGAAATCTGTATCGAGGCAGTCTCAGCTTGGCGGGACTCTTTGGGACCGAAAGAAAAGCCAGACTGTAGCACATACCGCGTAACTAGGAGCCCACTCACACCTGTTTGCAGTTCGCAAGGAGAGGCGTTCCTCACTGCATATGGGAAGGTGTGCCACCTCCAGATTCAGCTTCTCAAAAAAGAAAGGCATTATTTTGGGCAAAGGACGAGTGACCATGGAGCTGAGCGAGTTTGAAGATGGTTAGCACTCCTTGTCAGCCCCACCGTTCATTGTCTAAAGCCCGGGTACCCCTCGACAGATAAAAACCAAAAATAAAAGAGAGAAACACCTGACCGTTTTGGAAATCTAAAACGGTGGAAACGGAAAAGGTCGTGACACCCATTTCGCCAGATGGTACCGAGTAAGCGTGCTGAAGAAATCTGTCCGTTTCTCCGCCTCGGTGAGAGGCCTCGAATCCGGTCCCCCGGGGCATGGGTAGTAACAGGAGCGTTAATTTTCAACACCCCACTTGGGAGCAACTAGAGGGGACCCGCAAAGCCCCCATTTCCCCAGTGTTTCCTTCTGGTTCCTCCTGAAAACTTGGAGAGATAACAGCACGTCTTCTTGGTTCTGGGCCTTGTCAAACACAGTAGCGCGATCCCTGGCGTTTCTCGGCGGTATGTGTTGTTGTTTTAATCTTATCTTATATATGCGGTCTTGATTTCACAGTCTGACCCTTCCATGTGAATAGCCTCTCCCGTTGGAGAGGGCATACTTTCGGCGAAGAGAACCGGCTCACCCTGGCAATTACCTTCTACAAAGGTACCTACTAGGTAGTAGCAAAGCACCCCCACCTGAACAGCATCGTAAGGACTGTGCAAAGTTTGCGGGATCGCCGCCCGGTTCGACGTCATGTGCCCTGTAACCTACTAGGTCGTGAGAGGTGGCTTTGGGATTAGCAAGATTGGGCGGCAAGCGAGCAGATTACCAAAACTCGTTGCTAAGGGTGAAATATTCTGCACGGACGGTGTCCCCTGTCGAGGATGTATCACCCCTTTCATCCCGTTCACCTTATCAGATGGGAGCGAGACGAGCCTGACCTCGCAGCCTCCACGTCCTCCCACAAAGCCACGTAGCTAGTACATGTAATAGATATTCGCGGTACAGAGCAATGCCCACATGGCTCTTCCTCGGACGAACCACTCAGGACTTGGCTCCTTCGAGATGCGAGATGAACGCTTCATCACTGGACACGGGCGATGTGTGATTGTTGGCCACGCAAGCGACGGCAAACAAGGGGCTTCCTTAAGTTGTGTTGGTGGAACGGCGGTCTTCAAATCCGATCAGCAAAATGGCATCTGCATTCACAGTTGCAACCAACAACCAGCGGGTAAATGTCGATGGCCAGCAAGTTAGCAAGACAAAGAAAAAAAGAAAAAAAAGAAAAAACCAAGAATTTTAGAAAGGGTTTCGAGCTTCCGTTCTGGGTAGTGTACAAGAATAGGTCTTATTTCGGCGGAAACCTCGAGATATTATCACCAACAGACTCTCCAGTTGCCACTGGTCGATCCATCTCGCGAGGTTGAGATCCACGAATAGCTCGCTCACCTATCATCTAGCTCGGTAAGTCAAGATATCTCTTTAGCCTCACTCTACGATCTGTGTTTCAGCGGGTCTCTACCCACAGAATAAGATAAACCCAATGCTTCCCCATGGATTGAAACGATGCTGGAGGAGGGTGCATCAATTCTTCTAGTTTTGGGTTTTCCATGCCCAACGACGTATGACAGGAAATGAAAGCGTCTGTCCGAAAAAAGAAGACTGACAATAATTAGGGAATTTCTATGAAAGGATTGAAAAGGAAAAAATATGTCAGCAATGAAGTCATGTTTCATGCGCCGCTACCATGTCCTGTGCCCCCCCCGTTAGACAGGAGAGGCAGGGCTTGCTCTTACTTTTACCATTTCTGGACATATTAGACGGCACAACGGCCCAGCAGTAGGAAATAATAGCAGTAATGAAATAAGAAGGATAAGAGAAAAGGGGCGCGAGCGGCAGGACCAGAAGTCTGGGAAGCGAAGAGAGAAAGGGAAGGGAAGGAAGCTATGGCTGTGGCTGGCCCCCTCTCGCTCGTGGTCCGTCCGTCAACCAGGGCCTGCGAAGTCGCTTATTACGGCCGGCGTGCGGTGTGGGCCGTTTGCTGCCTGACCCGATCGGATCCATCGTTAGTCCATCGGGATCTACAGTAGTGTAAATATAGTAACTCCTGTATGCGATAGCATGCCTAGTTGAAGACGGACGACTCTGTTGCTTCTGGATAGATATTCACAAAAAAGGGCATCGATCCTCATCCGCCAAAACGCGGGAGCCTTTCTGAACCACGGTAGAGCCAATGGCCTCCCCCGGCAACAACGGACCGTTGGGAGGAAACGATGGCAACCGCCGCCCAACAAACGCATGCATGATCAATTAGCTTGAGGGCGAGGCAACTTCAAGAAGCGAGGGATGGTCTAAAAGGGGCAGTGAGCACTGACTACTGGCAGGCGCCGATCGCTGCCGGATGCGGAAATGCAATCACTGCCGGAGCCAACGGCCGGTTTATGCTGCGTACCATAAGGGTGCGGATACAAGGTGGGCATTTGCGGACCCAGAAGGGCCTCTTTTGGTGTTGGAAGTATGTCGTACGGGCTTTGAACTTGGAAGTATGAATTGTGGATTACTACTGGCGGCCTCTACAAGGGAGACCAACAACAGGAGGAGACTTCCCAAGGTTGGTCGGGATCTGGGGAGGGACTCGGCCAAACTCGGGCATTTGAGGGATTTGAGGCTCCAGGATGGCAGGAACAAACAGTCCCGGACTCTTGGTGTGCAACGTCTTACATGATCTCATTGTTTACAGTTTCGACCCCCGCTGATGAAGAAACCGAAACCCCCGTGCTCCGGATGACTGCCGCGAGATGGACTTTGGGGGGCACCCAGCATTCGACCGACAAGAAATTTGACCAAGGGGATTGTACCCCATTGCGATATCCCCGTCAAAACCTCGTGTCCTCGACTCGACTCATGGTGTCTTTCTCCTCAGCTCAAGGGGTATGGTGTCAAGGGGCCAGTTGACAAGGTTGGGAGAGCGCAGGCCCCAGCCTTACCCAGGCAAAGACAGGGGCCAAAGTGACATCGAGCAACAAGCAAGGCCAGGCGGGGCAAAGATCGACACAAAGGAACGAAAAGCCCTCCAAAATCCCTCCAAAACAAACGGAGACAAGAGACGCGACCAAAGAACTGCGGTGTGAAGACCGAGAAAGTACGAGTAGGAAATTTTTCGTACCCGGCCGACGCGGTAAGCGGCAATCAACTCCCGCCAAAGAGCAGGGCGGCGAAGAAGAAATTTGACAGGTCATGCATTATTGACCAGCAGCATCTAGTACGTACTAGTTGCGGCGACGACAGCTGACAAGATAGGTCTTGCCAAGAGATATAAAGACAGAGGAAGTAAAAATGCAAAGGGGCACAGTTCTAGTAGTGGTAATCTGCGCAATGAGCTAAGAGAAGCGGGTGAGACACGCGGGACCGCGATTATAGCTGGCCTCGAACCCCCAATCAGGTTCGCGGCCCGGATGAGGACCCAAACCAGAAAGGCAGTCGAGATGCTTTACCACCTGACTGGGAGGGAACGCCCTCCTTCCTTGCCATGCCTGGCACTGGCTGGACACCAGGATCCCACAGGGCTTCCACGCGGGCCACCACGCGAGAGATGGGATCAAGGGTGAAACAACAGGCGCAAGGAAGCGGCGCGGCGCGGCTCGAGACTCAGCGCTCCAAAGGCAAGCCACGAAAACCACGGACGGCAAGCCGTACCGAAACGAAATTTCAACTCGAGGGCCCAGGCCGGCCGGGGCTGGCTAGTGGGTTGCGCGTTTAATGTGTGGCCTGAGGACAATCAGTCAACGCTCCTTAGCGGGAGCGACTCCCACAAACCGGTGGTCGGTGGTGGCTTGCCCGTTGATTATTACTTGTTTGGGATGCTTTCTTGTGTCAGCCTCAAGAACTAGTTTGAAGGCAAGGCTAAGATAGCCCCAAAAAAAAACTTTATTTTATTTTAGAAAGGCAACAAAAGCTTTAGGGGCTCCCCTTACCTGACTACCCAAGCAAATGAACGTGACGAAATGCAGAAAATGTGCCCAAGCAACAAGAGCGAGCGAAGGGTCTGGTTTGGCTGGTTTCGATACGTCCGTAAGGAGGGAGGCAGCCTTACTCTTTTCATCAGCGGAAGAGGCGCATACACGCGAGCGGCGGGGCTGAAGATGCATCCGGATTTTCGACTAGTTATCCATATCTGTTTCGAGTGGCTGGCGGGATGGCTTGACTGGGTTGGGTGGGTGAGGGGAAAGAGCCTGCATTGCAGCTCGGACGGCATCGCTACCAGAATTCGCAACATGGCGGGGTCTGCCTCCGACTTAGTTCAATGCACATGGCGGTGATTTTGGGGTTGCGTGCGTATTTATTGGGGAAAGTACGGATTAGGGTCTGTAGACGCTGGTGGCATGGCACATGCACCGATGTCAGTGGCTTCCGTGCCGAGTGTCCCGCCTGGCTGGAAGGACAGAAACCGTTGCTTTCCCAGCGAGACGCGGGATGGTCTCTATCCTAGGTATGTGTGCTAATGATATTTTCGACTTCGCACAGAAAGGACATCACATTCTGGGAACAGAGCGGATAAGCCGAGGGCTAAAATGACAGAGTTAGGTACGGCCCTGTCACACAGACCCTTAAAAACTGCCGCACTGGGCTAGAACGTCTACTCGCCTTTTTCTCGCCTTTTTTCTCGCCTCTTTTCTCGCCTTTTCTCGCCTTTTCTCGCGTACCTACATTGGCTTCATTGGGTCAAAGCTGCAGAAGAAGCGCCTGGCACCTAACGTTCGGTTTGGTTCGATTGGTAGGAATAGGTAGCCTTTGCTCACGCGCAGTCACGTATGCATACGCACAAACGGACCGGCGGATGTGGTCGTCCATGATCTTGCGGGCAGGGGTGATGAGGCCGCGTAGGATAGATTCCCAAAGCGGTAGTTTGCTTCACTAACCTCACCTACCTCATGCTGCTCTGCAGCTGAGGTGGCTGCTGCTGCTCGGTGTTCGTAATTCGTTCTTGGATGCAACTCTGGACAGGCGGCAGCAACCCTCCTCAATTGGGGGGGGACTGCATCCGAATTATTGAACTGCAAGCGCACACTCCTCCACTCCATCGTCTGTGTTGCTGCCGCAGCTGTAAGTGCATGGCGTTACGGGTGTGCATTCAATCAGAGGACAGGCGTGATAGAGAATCAGAATCCTCGCGCAATTCAAGAGAAGGAAACAAGCAAGACGGGGGAAAATAGGTAGTTGAACAGGGCATAGCAAGGATAAGCTGGCAGATTTAGACAGGGGGTGTGAGAAAGAAAATGATCCAAGGCAAATCGAAACAAAGAAGAGCAAGACAACCATTGGGTTTACGAGGTTGGGTGGCTGATCAATAATCGAGATCAGATCAGAAATGGGGCCTTGACAGCCGTTTTTTCAACACTGGACAGACACCCATTCCCCCGCTTCCCGTGCCGCCGATCATCAACCAGTTGTATGACATCAACTGTCGCAGGTTTCTGACGGCATGGCGATTGATAGAAAAGCCGTTCAAGGCCGTTTCCCGACGTAATTGCACCTCTAGCGACATTTGAGGGGTAGAAGCCGGTGGGTGACAGCTCTCATTCCTGTTCCGCTTATCTGATCTGCGGGGAAGGACAAGAAGCCGGGAGGCGATGGGTGAAGAGGTAGGTTGGCAAGGGTTGCAAGGGTCGCAAGAGAGGTTAGGCAATGAAGAAAACACCCTGCAGTCCTCGCTTCTGTCAGGTGAGCGAACGTGGCCCCCCTCCCGTGTCGTGTTGAACGGCACGGTAGGCAGGTCAAGGGAGGTACGGTAAGGTAAAGAGTTGATTTGATTGTTGGTGTCTTGTACAACCCAAGCCACCGTTGATGGATTCATCAAGCCCACCGCAGAGGAATGTTGCCACACATATTCTGCCTAGAGTAGAGACTACGAAGATATAGACGTAGGAAGGTACCTAGATAGATAGATGGATAGATACCTCAAAAGTATGATAATCGAACATTATCACTTTGTCATCAAAGAAGCCCTGCCCCTTCGGCTGACACAAAATGACAAGGGATGGGATTTCCGCTTCATGATTGCCTGGGCCTCCTTATCCAACCCACCTCCACCAAACCAAAAAACCCAAACGAAAGGCGAAAAGGGGTATATACGAACCCAAACAAACAGTTTTGTCCAAGAGATGGGGAGTGCCATCAAATAGTAGGGCATAAATTGCCCGCCTCCTTGTCTCGGGGAAGAAGAAAAAGCAGGAGGGGAAAACACGAGAGAGCGCACAAGAGGAAAAAATGAGTAGGACGACAGCAACTGCCACCCTCAAAAGAACCAACCACACTGTCGTAAGTCTCGTGTATCAAAGATACGCCGCCGCCACTATGAATGTCTCCCGCATAGGATATTAGTTGTCGATACATGGATTTTTTCTTCTTTTTTTTTAAAAGTATTTTTTTTTTGATAATATTCCCCCTCCTCAGTTCATATACCCATCCTAAGCTTCCTCTCCTGATGGTGGCCATGCAACTGCTCAATGTGCTCATGCGACACCGGCCTGCTCGCCAGCTCCGTCATGCTCTCGCTCTCGTAGTTCTTGTCCGACCGGGGCGACCTCCCCGGGGAGTCCACCATGCGGAAGCTGTTCTGATGGTGATGGTGGTGATGATGACCCGAGTGGTGGTGGTGGTGGTGGTGGTGCGCGCCGGGCCTGAAGTTGACCAGCTCCGTGACGGGCCTGCGCGACAGGAAGATGTCATGGAATAGCATCTTGCACGCCCTCCATGACGTGACCACGTAGATGATGGCGTTCCAGAATCCCTGCAGGGGCAGGACAAAGGCGCTCATGTACTCCAGCGTCAGGTTCACTTGATTCGCGTGTATGACCGAGTAGACGCGGTTCGCGCTCGAGGGGATCCACGTCACCAGCATGGCCGTGAAGAAGAGGAGTGCGCACTTGGTGTATGACCAGGCCGCGTTGTTGGCCTCGTGGCTCGTCTTCCGACGGCCCGGCGCGCTGCCGAGCGCCGCCCCGTTGCCATTGCTATTGCCGTTCGCCGTCTTGGGCGGGGATTGGCCTACCGCCTGGGCAGACGCCGATGACGAAGGCGCGCTGCCCTCGATGGACAGGTCGCCTTCCGGGTAGGACTGGCGGTTGGTCTTGTTGGCCGAGATGGTGACCGAGTATGCGGCGCTGGGTGGCGGCGGCACCGGCTGCGGCGCTTCGGATCCCCTGCGGCCACCGAGCGGGGCGAGGTCGATGGTGGCGGCGTTGCCCGCGATCTCCGACGTGACCATGACTTCGGTGGTCTTGCTCGCGTTGAGAGGGTCGTCCATGGGCGGCAGCGGCTCCGGCTCTTGGTGCTGGCTGCTAAAGTTGCGCAGTTGCCTGTGCTTCCTGTAGATTTCGCCGCCGGCCCGGATGTAGATGAAGAACGTGATGAGGATCACCACCCAGATGGGGCCGTAGAACGTCACGATTCGCCAGATGTCCCACTTCAGGCTGATCCAGCACCAGAGAGTTGCGTCTCCGTAGACCCTCCCGCGCTCCGGGGTGTTGATGAATATGTAGACCAGGGCAACAATGAATGGGATCCCGTAGCAAAAGATGAGATAGGGAATTTCCATGCGCCGCAGCTTGTGCGCATCGAACTTGTAGTAGAAAGTGAGGTACACGTTCACAGCCATTGCCAGCGTCCAGAAAGTGTCCGCGGGCATGAACCTAGAAATCCATTTGTCAGCCTCTAGCCTAGCCGTCGACTGTGCACAAACCCATTTGCTCCTTGGGCGGACAAGGAAATACACAAGAGGGGTTGGCTCACCATTGAATAATAAAAGCCTGGAACTGGCAACCGGGAGAAGCGCTGTCGCCCACAAAACTCCTCGCCATCAGCGTGCCAACATTGGTCAACATGTTCCCGAACGATGCGTAGAACACTAGCCTGTTGATGGGCTTGTGGAACGTCTTGGAGTAGCTGAAGGTTGCAATGATGAAGATGCATCCTAGGAGGGAAAACACTGAGCAGACCCGCTCGATGATGCTGAAGTGGTTCAGCTGGTCTTGCCGTAGCTCGTGCGTCTCCATCCTGGACATGGCGGGTGGTGGTTGGTGGCTCAGCGAGCCCAGCGCAATCGTTGGCGTATGTAGAGTTGGAGTAGTTCGTCCGTCGACCCTTCGTTGGGGACGCACGTATCGGTATACACGTGTATGTATATGTATATATAAATGTAGTGAACGTCGATGATGTCCTTGAGGGTCCGGGTCGATTCGACGTCCTCTGACGAGAGGCGGTGGACAGAGAGAACGGGAGGAACGGGGTTGAGGCTCAATATATCTTGAAGTACACGAGCGAGGACACTCTCTGACTGGCTAGCCCTGGCAGTCACAGACCGAACCTTGTGCGACTCGGTGGTTGATTGTTATTCGGGACCCTTGGGGTCAGAATGGTGGTCGGAACTGGCACCAGGGGGCTGACGAGCGGTGGTCGCAGCGAGAGCCCAAGACAAGCATGGCAAGTCTTTCCCTCTCGAAGGCCCAGATGTAATGGTTGTGTGAAGCTTGGAGTCTGGGGCCTGGGGGTGGTGGGACGGGGGATATCGTCGGGTTCAAGTATTCATCCATTCATGTGAGTGAAGGGACTTGTGTCGAAACGGGACGGAAAGAGATCAGAGGGAAAATGGTGTGCGGTTGTGTGCGCAGCATCGTCTCTTCTCTACTTAGGAAGAGGTGTCCAGTCCTTGAGGGTCCCTCGGAGGGCCGCTCTGCTTCTGGAAAAGTTCAAACTACCATTGCCATGCAAGAGACTGGTATCCTCCCATGCAGGTGACCGGGGTGGAGGAAGAGAAAGGCGGGTTACTGTGCAGGCTCTACAAAACGGCGCTCTTTCTGCCAGAAAACGGAGGTGACGGAGAGAAGAAAGCGAAGGTACGAGGCACTCCCGTTGGTCGTAGAGTCCACAAGTAAGTAGCTTAACAGGAACAGAAATGGCAAAATGCTCGGGAACGGCAAAATGGATCACTTCTCCAGTGCTTGGGGCTTGCGAGTGAGACCGACTGGGGATTACGGATGAACCAAGAGACTGAGCAGGGATGGTGACTTAAAATTCGGATTGGCTGTATTGTTCCTGTGTGGGTTCCTCATGGTGGTGTCTTGGGGGATGCTTTCCATGCCCATAAGAGAGGAATTAAGCAGCCGGGGAAGACCACACTAGGAGTAAGAGGGAGAGTCTTGGGACACGGTACATGAACATGGGCCAGCATGGGGCCATGTGGGAAGGCGGGACAAGGGGTACTCGATGCTGGCAAGCTGGCAAGCTGGCAAGCTTGCAAGCCAGTTGATGCTGCTGGATGAATGGAAAGATGGATGATGGCTGGCTGGTTGGCACGAGCTGGCAGGGTAGTTTGGGTGGGCATCATTGTGGATGAATGGGTGAGAGGAAGTGGGTGGGGCTGCGACTGGGACTGAGAAGATGTCCTGGGCTCCTGGTCTCTTGGGTGGGTACTCGTAAGGGTTCCAGGTTCTCCCCGTTACGTACTCTGTACACGATTGGCCGAACAGAATCAGCAGATCCATGTATCCTCACGCTTTGACTGCAACGGGCAGTACTTGTGAATTGGATGGATTGAACAAGGAAGATTGCAGCTTTGATGGAGTCTAGGACCCTCCCAGCCAGTCTTGGCGCGGGGTCAGACACCCCAATGCCAAAGATTGGGTGGGCCTATTGAAGATTTGGGGGAAGGCGAGTTATTCTATACAGATACGGAGCACTCTACCGTAACATACCTAAGCAGCTAACTACCTAGTCAGATTCCAGATTGCGCAAGTAGCGCAAGTACAAAATGAGGTTTAGGACCGCCATTAGCCCGCTCTTCCTCCCTTCACCAAGCTCTATTCTTTGGAGTTAGTATGCTTGTTGCGTCTTCATCCGAGTCTTCACTCTTCAATGGCACTCCGTACTAGTACAGTTCAGGTGCTGACGAATGGGATGCGTGGATGCGGACTCACGACATGTATCGCTACATGTATCTCCGTCTCGACTTTTTTTCGAACAAACTTCTGCCGTATCTGGAGCAGGGGTTTCCCAACTTGGGCTGAGATGCCATCCCGCTTTGCCCGTTCTGCTTCTTTCAGTCTTTTTACCACGTTTTTCTCCCGCCCCTTCCCTTCCTTAACAGAGCCAGAAGAACCAGACTGCTGACGGGAGGGAAAACACATGAAACCCTTGTCGACAGCATGTGAAGCAAACCCTCGCCAATCTTTAATTAGCCAACTTGGGAATTAAGGATGTCCAGTCGCACCTCGACAGAACCTCACGCACATACTTGCCGTAGGTACTCCCCTGACTTCCCCTCATTATTATCACCACTACCAGAGAAGGAAAGACATCTTTTCAAACCCCCAGTTGGTGGTGAGGATTGGATGATTGAGTGTCATTTTCATGCGCCGATCGGGAGTTGGATGAAGCGGTGACTGGAGATGGCGTCCACCATCTGCCGAACTGTTCTGCTGTGCAGAGCATTTGGTTTCTGGCGTCGTTTGCCCGTGGTCCCTCGCAATGCAGAAGCCCCCGTGGTCCTTTGTGGTCCCTTATGGCCCCTTATGGCCCCTTGTGGAAGCACAAAGGTGGCTGTCCGCCAAATTGATATAAGCAGCCTCATCAGTCATCCCTCGCCGTGCTACTGCTCTAGTGAAGTTCTCATGATCGTAGCCACTTAGAGTGTCTGTTGCGATGCCACCGCCACGGAAGGATCGGAGAATAAATGTTGTGAGATGTTACCCCATGTGATTTTCTTGCGTTATTAAGTGGGCATAACACGCACCTCCCATGCTTGCGTGCTACAAGAGCGAAGGAGGAAGGCAGAGTGGAGCGCAGTTTCCTTCACCAATTCACCACCTTCTTTCGCCGGCGGCTTAGCGTAATCGCCGATAATGGCTGATACGGTATGGCCCTCCCGTCCGCATTTTTGCTGAAGTCAGATGTGTTTGAAGGGTCCTCGGGACAGACCGTTCACCGCAGCCAATCAGTGCCCTCTGACCTTGGCTTCCTCATGTTTGCCCTCTGCCGTCGACAAGAGTTGTTTGACATCACCAGCCGGAAGACAAGCGGACGGGCTAGGACGGGCTACGGCTCCGGACCCAAGTGCGGTCCGATAGGGTCGCAGAGACGTACAATGAAAAGCTGAAGGAAGATGAGGGCCGGGGACCTCACTGGCTGTGAAGCCAAAACGGTCGGGCTTGTGAAAAGCGGGTGGAGCTGCGTGGTACAGAGGCAAGAAACCACCGGACTTCCCCGGTACCACTTGCCCGACTTGTTTTGAGTGGTAAGCGTACCAGTCCACCAGTGGATGGATGCATTTTAGCGCGCTTCAAACCAAAGGCGCTGCCCATATCAAAGGTGTTAAAAGTGCCCAAGAGGGTTATAACAATCCAAAGCGAGATGGAAGTGGCGTGGGTCGGCAAGCAAAGTCCAGAGTCCCCAAGCCGTGGGAGAATCCCGATATTGCCTTCACTGTTTGCCTGCTTGACTATCAATCCTTTTCGGTTGTCAGTCCATGGCTTGCAAGGTTATTCGGGATCGTCATTGGCAGCTGTAGGATCATGTGAATCGTTGTTCATCGTTCATCATTCATCGCTCGTCGTTCGTCCTTCATCCATCGACCAGGCCTGCTCCCGATCTGGTTCGGCCCTGGCATTGGATCGTTATGCCATTGAAATCGCGTCGAGTGTAAAAATATACGCGGAAATTCACCAAACACCCATGGGAAGGCAATCGGCGCGCCGGAGAATTTCATCCGACAACTGTAACCTCGTTGTTCAAGGTTCCATGAGGCTTTTTCGAGGTTGATTCGCAAATGTCGGACAGCTGGTGGCAGACCAGTGGGCCAGACACCTGGGGTTGAGCTTCACTGGAAGATGAAAAAGCAAGATGAACTTGAGTCGGAGGCTCCACTTCTGGCGCCCCCTGCCCCGTTTCCCCAGACGGGCAGGGCTAGAACCCATGGAGGGCAGAGCCCCGGTCCTGGGCTCCTGAAGCGCAATTTCGAGGGTACTCCGTTTCGAGCCGTTTCGGACTGGTCAAACGGCCGCTCACGCGCAACCTTGTTCCTATTCGCAATTCAATTTTGTGGCGTTTTTCCTTGCTCCTTCCCTCGCTTTTGCTGCCCTTCCACCTTCAGGCTTGCGGTTTTCCACGTGTCTACCCGGCCCGTTCCTGAATCGTTTCTGACGAATTGAAAGTCACTAACAGCAGCTTGCTTAGCAGGCTTAGTGGATGTATTTTCACGCCCCTTGTTATCGATTGTGGTCCGCAGGCCCCTGGCTGATCTGCTTCAGATACAGAGTTCGGGTCATTTCTTAATCTCAAACACCGGCACCTCTCTGCATCTCAGATGGGACAAGATGTCAAGATGACGGGAGTTATCTCAGGGTCTAATCTGCAATCGGGCAATGGCGATGGTGGCAAGAAGGGGGTGGACTACACGACACTACGCAGTACAGCCGGTTGGTGGTCTTGAGGTGTGAGGTGTGTGTGCCGTCCTTTCTCCTGTTAATTGCGATTGAACCTCAATTGACCCCGGGTTTTTCTCTCCAGCTCCTCAGGGGTCTGCCGTGTCTGTCCTGTTTAGTGTTCCAAGGGGTCATTGAGCATTCTGCCGCTCCATCTTTCTCCCATTATCATTGGCCAGCCGATCCATTATCCTGACACCCCGCCTCAAGCACTATCGACAATTATCAACCCTTCCGGGCTCGTGGCCCGAAGTGTTTGGGAGCGTGTCTGTGCAACTGTCCTGGCGCTCCCTTCCTCACTATCCTTGTCGATGGCCCTTGAGCTGTTCAAATCGACATGCCCGTCCCCGTCTTCATTGGGCACTTTTCGAGCCCACCGTTCACCAACCTGCCTCACCGAGGCCTCGCCTATCACTTGGGATTTGGCTAACGTCGGCGCCAAGATATGGTACAGTCTAAGGTGAAAGTCTCGTCTGTCAATTACGCAGTATGTCTCAAACAGGTCTAAATGAGGGGTTCTATCGACGCCTCCTACAGACAGGGTCGTCTCTCTCAGTCGAGTCAGAGCGCTTCGATCTGGTGGTGCCGGGCCACTTCACAGGCATGTGTCAATCACCTACCTGTACATCGGCTGGCGGCGTCTGCCACCTTGGTCAGTCCAACCTTGCCAGGGTTCACGGAGAAAACAAAGCCATCACTTGTCACTGCTAGTGTTACTGTCGGTCACAAATCACGTCAGCTGATCCTGTGCGAGGTTGGTTTGCAAAGGCCCAGGGCTCACATCCCAGCTGCAGCTCTCCGCGATCGTCGCTCGAACTACCGGTCACGTCGGCCGTTTACAGATGGCTCTTTTCATTACGGAGTACTGCCAGCCACGTTCGTCACCAGCCGTGATCACAAAAGCACGGTTGCACTTCGTCACCGCCTACCGCCTGCCGCTGAGTTCATCAACCCTTCCAGCCATGAATTCGTCTATCGTACACCATGCCAAGGGACTCCCCCGCTTGGGAAGTTCAGCCTACCCATTTCAGACAGCTTGACAACTGTCCAATTTCTGCACCCGAGGAGCTTTGACCTTCAGTGTTATCAATATTGTTTGCCAGATTTGGTAACCTCAAGGCCCCAAGGGCCAACCTAGCCCCCAAGGGCCCCGACAGGGGCGACTTTATTGATATTGGTGTTGGAATCGTTTGCAGTACGTAGTCGGCTCAGCAGAATGCGGCACACACACCAAGGGAAATCCTGGATGGACCAGGACGCTTCGACCAGGCGTTCGTTCCTCGATGCTCGACACAACGCTCTTCTTCCGCACATCACGAAATAACGGTGCGCATTGTTGCCATTATGCGAAACGAAGACGGACCCAAGCTTGCGCCTTGCGATGATCTGAGAGGCCTGCCAAGAGTCGAGACATCCTGACTTGGGAGATCTTTCCAATTCGCGAGCTTAGCTTGAATCTCCGAGTCTGACCCCTAATGCGGCTTTGCTATCTACGTAATCTACGACTGCAAAGGGAGGCTGGCTCCATATCCGTTCCCAGATCCCAGCTTTTCAGGGTACGGCGTACTGCGTACGGATGCAGGAATATGCTGGAAGAGACGGGAGGTCGCTACCAGATGCTACCCTAGAGCAGTGTGTCTGTGTCTGTTATCATGAGGATTGCACTAGAAGCTGACCGACACCCACTCCAGCTCGGCTGGGCTAGTCTTAGGTCACTAGCCGTTACGTCCGTACCACAGGAGGGGACGGAACACTGATGTGCTTCCAGAGTTTGCTTTGCACCGCTGAAGAAACCGCTGACGAACGATAATCCATATCCAGTTAGCACTCCTTCGTTGACGAAATCTTTTCCTGATCCTCCCCCTCCGTTTTGCATGCATTCAGGGTTCACGGTACGCTAGTGCAGGAGATACGGTACGGCGCAGTCAAAATTCACAGCGAGATTCGTTTGGCAGGGCTCATGCTTGCATACCTGCAATCCTACCAGGACAGGGCATCCACATGTCCGACTGCGGGGTTCTCTGCTTGCCCCTGTCTGACGTTGTAGTGAACTACGGAGAGCAAGTTCACTTAGTTTCTCCCCCCTCACAACGATCGCAGCACGTCGACAGTAAAAACCTTCAATGACTCCTTCCCCCCTCTTTGCCTACCTGCATAGCACAGATGGATCAGCTGGTTCACCTCAAGCCTCTAACACTTCCCAAATCGACCTAGCCATGCAGTGGATCGGATCATGGCTGACTTGGCCTTCAAGCCACAATGCCAGGGTGCTAGCAGCCAACGGTGCAGTGGGCCCATGATGCCCCAATCATGCGCGAGAGATTGGAGATGTTGGGATGCGAGTACTCTCAGCCTGTCAGCTAACGAATGTTCTCAACTTCCCTTGGTCCTTCCTGAACCCCTGGAGCCATGCGTGCCACGGAACCTGCGCGACCTCGTGGGCGCCACAAAACAAAAAAACCAAGGGATATCCCGGTCAACAGCCAGCCTCCCAGACGAGGCCTTCCAGAATTGCAACCAGAACAAGGAAACTTCTTACTGTGTTCCCTCTGCTGCGTTGTTAGTCAAGTGGTGACCTCGCTAAACCTGAGTTTTCGACGAGAGCGGGGAGGGGCACCAGCTCCAACTTTTGTTCTTCTGTCCCCCCCCTCATTTCTACGCAGTTACATTTCATGCACACGACGGACTAACTAGGAGGCAGGTAGGTAGGTAGTGCGTACTATGTAGTTGCGCTACTACATCCGTTGTACTACTCAGGATGCAACTGCTTAACCTACTACCACGAATAGGCACCCATTGAAAACTCCCTTGCTTCCCCATGAAACGCCCTCCAGCCTCGGCCAACCTCCGAGGCACGACACCCTCCGATGCAGTGTCTTGGCTGCGAAAGTGTCGCAGGTGGGTGAAGATGGGACTGTCGCAGCTTCATCGCAGCTACAATCCCTAAATAAGCATCACTTCAAGGACCGCTTGAAGGGTCCATCCCTGGTCTCCACCACGAGTGCGATTGCTTTTGAGTTGCCATCGACTAGTCTAATCTACTACGGCGCACCCCAGATTACTCCAGAGTCGAGACTCCAGACTCCAGACTCCAGACCCCGGATTCAGGGCTCCAGAATGATAACAGCATGCACTAGTGATTTTGAGATTTCTTCCCAGAGTTGCACCTGAGAGGAGACTGGAATCCCTTCCTGTCATGTCATGCCGAGATCCTGGGGCTATTGGGCTTGGCCTTGAGAAAAGGGAGCATGCACACGTGTACTTGGCAGGGGACACACCCGACGCCATCGACACCCAGGAGGTTGGGACACTCTCTCCCCCTTTACCCATATGAGGATTTGGCACTCCCCAACCAACCCCCCTTACCTTTATCATCCATGGAGTGCTCCCTCTCCTTGTCATGTCTGTTGGTTCCAGAAATTCACACAATCGCACGTCTGGATGGTTCGTCACCGGATGAGAGGAGATGAGCAGTCAATCTCCACCACCCTGGCCGTTATCGAACCACACTTGCGGGGTGCCAAGCTTTCCGAGATGGAAGGTAAAAGATTACAGCACAGCCATGATGTTGGGAACAGTTTTGGGATGGGGATAGCTGCCTCCTGTCAGACGTTCGAAGGGACGTGCTGGAAAAAAGAACATGCGAAAAAGGTTACCGGTGCTGCAGAGTATTAAGCCGGAGGGCGACACGGGTGGGCCAATATGCTTGGTTATGTGAGGCCATCCATCCCCTTTCCGACGGGCTGCAATGATGTGGTTGCGGCTTTGTCAGAGAAAGGACGGTCGGGAGTATTTTTTCTCGGGTAGGCAAGGCGCCCCCTTCTTCCTGTCGCCACAGATGAAGCATTCAATAGAGAAAGAACAAGCCCCTTTCATCTGTAAGACTGGATCAAAGCTGCTGTATACGACATGAGACAGCAGAGCCTATTGTACTTTGTCCCCTCCAGCCAAGCCTAGCCATCTCACATCACGTCTGGCTCTTGGGTAATGCTGCATGAGCACCCTTGGCTTCTCCCAGTGGTGAACACTACCATATCAGCAAACCCGGATGTAACAGGGTCGCTGAAGTCGACCATAGGAGCCCTGTCCTCTCTTTGTTAAAAACGCTGAGGCCCTCCAGGCAGGTCCCTCTGATCAACCTAGTGCTCACATGCCTTACACACTTACTGGTCCCCTCATCGACCCCTAGACGCCAGCCATGGATCCCAACCCAGCACCACAGGTTAAACAACTGAGGTTATCGGTTAAGGGGTTCAGCACTGGGGCCGGAAATCCCAAGGATGTCAATAGGGAAAGACCGTCCACAAGACCTCGGGTGTTGCAAGGAAGAAACAACAGCAGGTAAGATAAAAGGGGGGCGAGGCTGGGAAGCCTCGGAGTGGAACAGGGACTGTAGGAGGCAGAGAGGGAGGAGAGGACCAAATGCTAATGCTTATCTGACTCTCCGCCGCCACCGAACGCCCAGAGATGATATGGTAAGCATACGAAGCTGACGATTGCAGATGGAGGCGAAGGGCGTCCATCTACCTACGGAAGAGGCTGGCTAAAGGACAGCCGTAACTAAATGATAGTAAATGGAAAGGCGACCGCGATGAGAACCCAACTACTTTCTTGTCTGTCTCCCACATTTATTTCAAAAGACTCCCTATTCTTCTCGATGTGCGTGGAAGGAGATGAGGTCTTCGAGCCACAAATTTGACTGAGCCAAGCCTATCAAAGTAAGAAAAGTTAAACGGCATAATTGGGGACTATTTGCAGTGTCTTCAAACTTTCATTGATCACTAACTACCCTATTCCTCATCTTCTACACGCCGGCGATAATTTCTGATGGAAACTCCTACGATTCCATGCGCTCAAGTACACGTAGATTTTCCTCCAATGGGCTTGCTGACTGAGTAAGACACAGAAACTCAAAGATATAACATTTGGCGGAGAGACTGTATTTAGGTAGGTATCGAAGTCGGGAGGTATCTAGACAGTCTCGAAGCAGCGCAGGTGGTGGAAGAACTTGTCGCCCCTAGGGGGGCAATGAAAGGGTGGAAGAAAAAGAAGGAAAAAGCCAAGTATCTGATCTCGACATTAACCCTGTTGGCCTGCTCTACATCGGAGGTGGCTCGAACAGCGCCCATTCTTCTCAATATGTACCCTTGATCGTGGGATAACTCCAGAAATACCTATCTAGCCTCCTCAAAGGCACTTCCGTTCTGGGGTGAGGGGGAAGCAGAGGTGGATAAGGTAGTACCGGAACAAGAGCAGCCAGCTCTGAGTACCTACTTAACAACAGAAACAATGGATGGGTATCCCTTCAGGAAAACGAGTAAGTGGCAAACAAACAAACATGACTCTCTACTGCTTGTGCCAATATGTAGAAAAGGTGTGCTCTCAGGGGCTGTGACGAATGGACATGGCAGGAGAAGGCGCTTAGTAGGAGAGAAAAGGGGGGGGGGGGGGGGGGGTTNGAGTGAGAATAACAACAGAGAAAAGAAATAGAAGGAAAAGAGAAAGAACATTGGGAGGAAATAAAAAGAAAATACAAAAGAAACCGACCGAGAATAGTATGTGTGACATCTTCACTCCACGGCTCCCAACAGAGCCGATCTCCTGGCAGCCCCTATTTCAGAGTGCGTCCCGCCCGGCAACGGGTTGCGACAGCCAAGAAAACTTACCATCTCCTCCTCCCACACCACAATAATTCAGGGGGCCAACTGCTAGGTCAGGCACAGGCTGGCGGAAAGAAAGAAAGAAAAGAGAAGAAGAAAAGATACAACAAAGCAAAAGAAAGCCAAGGAAGAAGGCAGCCCCCCAATCAGCCCTCCTTCGCCGCCTCGATGAGGTTGTACTCCCAATACGTGCCCAGCTCCAGACACTCGGCCACGCAGTCCGGCTCTTCCCACCACCACCTCTCGACGCTGATGAACTGGCCCCAGACCTCCATCCAGAGCATCCGACCGACCGTGCTCCGGAGATGCGTCCGCGTCTCCCTGTCCGCGTCCCCGCCCGCCTTGTTGTTGTTGCTGCCGCTGCTGTTGTTACTGCTGCTGGCCGTGCCGGGCCTCACCGGGGTCGGTGTCATCAATGCCCCTGCCCCCGCCACCGGGGCTGGTGACGCCGGTGATGTGCCGTCACCACCACCGCTCGCATCGGCAGCAGCGGCGGGCGGTGGGACGGCGTAGAACTTGACAGTAGTCTTGGTACTGCCGTCCCCCCTGAGGCCGGCGTCGCCCAGCCATCCGGGGAACAGCTTGGTAGGGTTGGCGCAGCGGAACTTGCGCTCCAGGTTCAACTGCAGGTTCCCCTCGACCCAGGCGCGCATCTTGGGCCCGACCGAGTCCGCCACGGGCGCCGGGTCGATGAGCGTGATGTGCAGCACCCCGCCCGGCACGAGCGTCCGGCGGATCGAGCGGAGGAGCGGGGGTATGTCGGACGAGGGGACCAAGGACGGGAGCGAGAGCGAGTGGACCGAAGAGTACATGTCCGGCGCCAGGGAGACGGCCAGGTGCGACATCACGGGCAGGGTGGTGGGGATCACGTTGGGGAAGAGGTCGTGCGAGAGTGGGTTCGGCGACATGTGGTAGACGAAGGAGTCGTGGTGCGCCGCCGCGAGGTACGAGGCCGTGGCTAGGGTGTGGAAGGTAACGGCGCGTCAGTGAGTGCGAACAGAGGGCATATCAGGAAGGGGAGGAGCCAGATCAAAGGAAAAGAAAAACAAAAGACGAAAACAAAGGGAAAGCAAAACTCACCTTGACTCTCAAAGAGCGCCAAGATCTTGACCACCTTCTCCTTAGTCGTCCTCGCCTTCGCATCCCCCTCCGGCTCCTCAGCAACTGCCGGCCGGTCGACATTGAACATGGCCGAGAGCATCCACCGTTTCTTCTCCATCTCCACCTCCCGATATAGCGCCGCGTCCGGCTGCGAGCCACCGGAGGAGCCGCCGCCGCCGCCGCCGCCACTCCAGTCCTCCCGCAGCCGCGTCAGGATCGTCTGCGGCGACGCCGCCTCCATGAGCTTCATCTCGCGCTGCATGGCCATCAGGTCGAGCGACATAGACGACGCCGTGCCGGCCGCCCCCTTCTGCTGCGCCAGCCGCTGGTCCGGCTCCTCCCCCACCTGCTGCTGCCGGTGGTGGAGAACGGCGTCCATCGAGGAGGTCGGGACGGCCGCCGCCGCCGCCCTGGCGCTGGCGGGCGGGCTGCAGTCCCACGCGTCCGGCGGCTGCCAGGCGTCCGGGTTGTCGCCGCGCAGTGTGAGGGCAGGGGGCAGTGGCGGCGGCGAGGCCGGGGGCGTGCGGCGCCCTCCGATGGCGCCGATGGTGGCGCCCGACGGTGCGGCCTGCAACCTGAGGCGCGGCGGCGTCGCCGCCTGCTGCTGCTGCTGCTGGCCCAGGGCTAGACTGATCCGGAGGGCGGCGGCGCGCTGGGGCGGGGGCTCCGACCTGGGCGGGGAGCGGGGCCGCCCCCGGTTCGGGATGGACGAGAGCCACTTCTTGGTCTGTATGGCCTTTTGCGGGTCCCCCGACGGCGGGGGCGGCGGGGTCGTCGGGGGCATCTGCGGCGGGCGGCGGTCCGCGGTGATGCTGACGTCCGAGAGGGCGAATTCCGAGTCCACCTCTGGGGAGCGCTCCTCGATGCTCACCTCGGTGGTCTTGGTGATGAAGGAGGACGGCCCGAGGGACTGGACTATCTTGGAGGTCGCCTCCGGTTTGGAGCGGGAGCCATTGCGGTTTGGCGACCGGATGGTCGAGGTGGGTGTGATGGCGTGGTCAGTCCACTTCGAGGTATTCGAGTCTGTTTCGGCAAGTTGCTAAGGTTAGCGGGCCGATCTCTGGTCTCAGAGGTATAACATGAGAGGAAATATAAGCCTACCTCTCGAGTCCAACCCCGGCGAGAGTTCGGCCGAAGTCTCCACCAGCCGATCGGGTGGAATGTTATCATCGCTAACCTGACTCTGCCCCTCTGAGTAGCCATTGGACGATGAGATGGGCGAGAGCGACGAGCCAAAGAAAGAGTCCCGGAAGCGGATCTTGGGCTCTTCCCTGGGGATGGCGGCAGGCTGGAGAAATGGTGTGGGCATCGGCTTCGCTGCCTTCGACATGGCCGGCGGCTGCGGTTGCTGATGCTGCTTTGGGGCTTTCTTGCTGCTAGCGTGTTGCAGGCCGCTCCCGGAAAACATGCCACCAAAAGTCCTGCCGCCGGACGAGCCGGATGAGTGTGTCGAGACCGAGGTGCGAAGAAGGCGCTCCTCCTCCTTCTTCCTGGCGGCGTGGCCCTCCATCCGCTTCCGTTGTTTCCTCTCCCCGACCGACTCCCTGTCGGGGTCTGTCCAGATGACGTCAAACATGATTGTCTGTGGGTGGGTGGGCTTGCACCCAGGTAATATGCGGAAGAGTCGAGATATAAACAATTAGTACCAGAGGGTGGTGAGGATGATTACTTGGCGGCTCCTCGTCCTTCACTCTTCATCCTCAGCAAACGCCGTGGTGGCGCGGTCGACCGTGGGTGGAACTGATTCTCAGTACTCGAACAGGTCGAACACACTTGTTCTGGCTGGCAGGAAGTCTTTTCCTCCCTGCTTCTGGTGTCTTGCGGTCCTTTCGTCTGACCGATTGGTAAGTTCTCCCCGGTGGAGCGATAGATAGATAGTAGGAGAAGGTATCAGGTGTCCGATCGCATATGTCGAGCATGAAGTGGATGGCTCGAAGGTTGGAGTTTTGTCCGATAGAAATTGGAGAAAAACTCAACGTTGACCGGGAGTGAACGACAAAATGCTTCCCAAATTAGGTACAGTATATGCATGTGTTTGTTCAAAACGATATGCTCATGTAGGCGTGCGAAAGGTAAGCAGGCGGCTGGCCCGATGTAGATGAGATGTAGATGATCGACCGGAGCGGGATCTGGTCCAGCTAGATGGCCCCGCTGATTCAAGTCCCACGTGGATGTGTTAGCTTGTTGGGCGGTGTGTTCGGAAAGGGTTGGTGGGATCTTGAAGGAAGATGATGACGTTGACTAGGAAGGCACGACAGCTGGAGGTGAACCGATTCTCATCAAACTTTAAGGCTAGCTTGGCGCAATTGGGAATCGATGCGGAATATAAAGCTGTAAAAGGTGTAGTTCAGCAAGCCTAGCAGGGAAACAGGAGCTGCAAGTCTACCGTCTCTAGTTACTGCGGTCGGTTATGCGTGCTTCAGGCTAGGGAGTCGCGATATCATCGACTGGGCGCGAACGATTGATGTACCCAAGACCCTCAAAAATTTCAAGCCAACCAAAACGCAATGCTTGCCATGCTCTTTCCTCATACGCGAGCAACCCTCGTGCTCTCCATGGCACCTCGCACGCGAAGATCAAATCTTCTGTAGCATGGTATCTCTTCAGTGTGCTGCGGTAAGCAACATCTTGTGTTTTCCACAATCCGTCACATTGATCACACCAGCCTCCACCCCAACTCGATAACCTCCTTACATGCCTACCCACCACTTGCGACTTTTTAGGGAAACCATGCCAATCCAGGGAAAGCAAGAAACGATATTGCCTAGCTAGGCAGTCTTGAGACAACCAACTGACTAAGTGGAACTGTCTCAACTCAATAGCGCACATACTGTGGGACGTCAACGGAAGGGGCGAGGCAAGTTAGGCTTGAGCGAGGTACGTATCACAACCTGCTCTCGCGTGATATGCAATGTAAGGAAGGGCGCAGGAAGATTACCGATTCTGTCTGTCCGGCAGGCCTCAAACGTGCATGTTTGCTTGCTTCTTTTTTCTTCTTTTTTCTTTTTACGACAGCCCTTGCTGCCGACATTAGTAGTAACAGCCTGAGACTAGTTTTAGCTCAGCTGCAGCCACAATGGCTCAGCTCTTGATTCGCTGCATGAATTAGGAAGATAAGAAACGGTGTGTACGTCCGTGCAGGAAAGCATATGGCCTGATCTGTCCGCTCGCGATGACATCCATAGATAATCCTCCGGATATCACTATGGAAATCCTCCCTAGGTAGGATCTTTGCGCCTTCGAGGCCAATATTCTTGCAAGGATGACTTCAGCCGAGACTAGGTCTTCCAACTCACCAGGAAAGAGCTGTGTTCCTCACAGTATAAAGAAGAAAACGGAGCACAACTGGCCCCGAACTCTCAACAGCTAACCTCACGATGCTGCAACCCGCCTCTTCAACCCCGTGTTGCCGCGGGCACAAGGGATCACAGTCGGCAAACTACAGCGTAGGTAGGTCAGTTGAGATCATTTTGCAAACCCTGCGTGTGTACATACCGAGGTTGGCCCAGGGTCAACGAGATAGGGATCACACCAGGATCTGGTGTTCGTGCCCTCTTTCACAACACACAAACCACAGCTTCCCCACTGGTAGAGCGCTATGGGGTCGAGCATGGAAGAGGGGAACTCTCGTAGGTCATTTTGAGTAATCTGATGGATCTTTCCGCCATTATCACAGAGCTGAGAAAGCAAAACAAGGGTCCATCATATCATGATAGTCCAGGCGCAAGAGGGGAGCCTAGCCAAGAATTTTCAAGCAGAAAGAATCAATGGACGCCGTCGGCGTTGATCTGATGTCAAAACCTATTTGTTGAGCCGCGGGTCCGGGATTTAATTGGTTACCCCACCTATCTGAACATGCGGGGGCTGTCAGGCTCCCTGCAGGGATGGAACCCACTGGTCAGTGCCCGCAATTCCGGGCTCGGATACTCCTACCTACCGGCCGGTAGTTCCAGTCGTCATTAGCCTAGTCCGCGAGCTCTCTTCTGCGAACGGAAGCCCTTACCAAAAGTGATTGCTCACCGCTTTCGATTTAGACCGGCAGATTACAGTACAAAGCCCTCTTCCCACTGCTCTTGAGACCGCTATTCTTTTAGTGGTTCTCTAGGGCTCATTAGGGGCCGGGGTCCCCTAGCCTGTTTGACCGATTAGCGAGATTGAGCGCTATTGGTTAGCGAGAGAGTAACGTACGAGTAATACTGTAACACTGTATACCTGATACTTCACCATGTTAGGCAGTGAGCAATCACTTTTGGTAGGGACATCTGTACGGATTACCCTGCTCTCTTTTCAGCCCTTTCCATGCACTATTCACACGGACCACGCTATTGGGTTGACAATCATACGTTTCCAGGAGACTAGCGGATCGGGCGCTTGTTAGATCAAGATCTAAAAGACCCTAGACCTCGGCGACCTCGATGGAGCAAACCTCGAGTATCGGGCGTGAGCTGATCTTGCCTGCAAACTTCGGGAAATACGTACTAAGGGCGTGTACTCATCTGCCGAACGCGGAGAGCAAAAGCAAGCCCGGTAACCCAAACCACAAGGTCAATCGATGCATAGTCTCGGGGAGCTTCTGAAAAGGAGTACTACCTATATGCTTGGTCTATCACTTTGCCGAAGGAATGGCCGGGACGTGAGGGGCAAAAATTTAAGGTCAATAGATAAATAACGACTAAAAAAATCATACCAAGCACGCTCCGGCTCGACCATGCGGGCTCCCACCTGCTGTCCCACCTCGTGGGTTATCACAAGAAGCGAGACAGGCTCGCACACGCGGGCTGGGCCCCTTCTTTCTCGACAACTACCGAAATTTGTGTTGTCTTGAGCCCCTTGAACTTCTCTTAGCTGGATGTGGGGAGTAATATTTATGACATCTCTATTAGCTTTCCCTTTGTTTTTCTTCTTCTTTCTGCCTCCTTTTGTAGAACAAAGAAGGAGGGGAAAAGAAAAACTCCCCGAAGTGGTTGTTGGAGAGGATGGTGGTGGGTGGTGGCCCATGTGTATGCTGTGGCAAACTTCCTCTCGAACCAAGATACGATGAAGATACCGGGCAAACAACCTGCGGGCGAAGATATCTAGTAGCGAATCATATGTACCTATGCCGTCTACCTTCAGTTGTTGAATATGCAGGCCACGGTTCCACGTGCCAGGGGTGCTGGCTCCCCGAGCGTCTGGGTCTCTGGGATGTAAAGATCGGATGCGGAGCCCGCCCTGCCGTCGACCAGGGACCCTGTCAAGTGATTGACTCCTGGTTATCATTAACCTACACCAGCATTTGATGCCATCTCAGCTCTCAGCTGAACCGACGTATTTTCTTAGTCTCAAGATACCACGTTGTGTGGTGGAATCAAGTCCCTGAAAGTCCAGATCGAAGGGTCTAGACCCTCAACCAAGCTCGGTACGTATCAGACATAATAATTAAGGCAGCATGTACAGAGTGGATAGTAAACCTTCGCTGCTTCTGTTGTAGGTATCTTGTGTAAGTCGCTCGAGTTAGAATGGAGTGTGTGCTCGAGCCATCTTGACAAGACCATCCAAGCCAAGCGTGCTTGTCAACCAAGCCAGTGGTTCAGCCAGATGCTCCAGTACTGTATGTGAATCCGACTAAGGAAAGCCTGGCATCGAACCATTGGGCCAGCGTCGTAGGCATACCTAAAGGTAGGTTTGGTGAACTTGATCTCAGGGGAAATTGAGTGAATGGTGAGAAGATTCCCCACCTAGAAGTTTCTGGTCCTTCCATGTCCATATTAGTTCGGGGTTTGGGCGCTGCCACCTCTACACGCGGGGATCATAACCTGGCCGCGACACCTTCCTCCTCCAGGACCAGTAGACAACCTATCTCACGGTTCCTCGCCTCTATTCCTCCCCATGTGCTGATCGATCTTCCCAGATCCAGTTTTCATCCTAAAGGCAGGGAGAGGCTGAGGCGCTAGCGATCTTAGGTCGGCCTGTCAACGCCAGGGTACTCGAAGCTTCAGACGCGACTCACCTCTGAATCAACAAACGCACCTGGCCTGGACACCAGAACTTTGCTTTGAAAGGTAACGCAAGATGCGGGAGCCCCCCAGGTCACGATCCACCGTCCCACATATTGCTAGACTCCCGGCCCCGTCTTCAGCCTTCCCATTTACTCGTCCTCTCTCTCCTCTCTCACATCTCGCCTCCCACTTCCGACCTCGTCGCTCCTTCCCTCTCCCTTCCCCTACCACCCGCTCTCGTTCCTTCCCCTCACATTTTGCAACCCCCACATCAACGGGCAACGGTAATTTTGCTGGTTACCCTCAATGCGTTGGTGCCTTTCTGGCTACAAGCAGCCAGGGCACTCGCTCTCTTCCCAGCAGTTCCCGCTTTGCACACCTACCTGCCTGGGAACCCAGGTAGCCGTTTGGCAGCACCAGAATCACAGCTAATCCAAGTCCCGCCGATCGGCACTCGCAACTTCAGCAATGGCAATCATGAGTTGGGTTACCTGCCTCATTGCGAGGGTCCTTCGCAAATCCAAGGATGTGGTCCACGCCGTCGACGAAAAAGTGAACCAATCCACCTTCGGACGTGTTTTCAGGTTGAGAGGATGCGGTCACGTAAGTTTGTCTTCAGTCCCCTCACGTTAATGTGGCCCAACACCTCCCGACGACCGAATCAACCTGTCAAAGAGAAATCGGGCGTCCTTGAAGCTGACTAGAATTGTGCTTTTCCTACCCGAAGGACGACGAGATCCCCGATGCAACCTTCTCGACTGAGATCCGGGCAGGGCTGACCACCTTCGCCACAATGGCGTACATCATCGCCGTTAACGTGAGTGTGCTCATCGTGAAATCCTAATGTAGACGGTCGCAACCTAGAGAGAAGACGCTCATCGTTATTTATTGTTGGCAGGCATCAATCTTGGCCGACACCGGTGCGAACTGCATCTGCCAGGACAAGAATGAGCTCGGCAGGTGTGCGAATGAGCTCGAATACAGGCTCTGCCAGAACGGTAAGTCGGTATCAAAGAAAGCGTTGACCGACACATCCGGCACGTAGTGCATGACTGACATAGTCTGGCAGAGGTCAAGCGTGATCTCGTCACGGCCACGGCGGCTGTCGCCGGTCTCTCGAGTATTGTTTTCGGATTCCTGACCAATCTCCCCGTTGCCCTCGCGTGAGTCTCCTCCCTTCTTGACCCGAGGAACCCTTGGTTTCTTGTCATGGTATCAGCTGACATTTCGAAGTCCCGGAATGGGGTTGAATGCATACTTCACCTACCAGGTTGTCGGCGTCCGAGGCTCCGGCCAAATTCCTTACGGCATCGCCTTGACCGCCGTCTTCGTCGAGGGCTTCATATTTATTTTTCTGGCGATTACTGGCATGCGCCACTGGCTGGTCAAGGTCATTCCAGGCACACTCAAGACCGCATCCGGGGTCGGCATTGGTCTCTTCCTCACCCTCATTGGAATGTCCTACGGCAGCGGAATCGGGCTCATCACCGGAAGTGTCTCCACGCCGTTGACCATCGGCGGCTGTCCAGCTGAGGAACTGTACCGTGGCGAGTGCCCGAAGGATATCATGAGGAGTCCCAAGGTAATGTTGAATCGCCACTAGCCCCGTGATAGGGAACGATACTAACGAGAAAGAACAGTTGTGGATGGGTATCCTCGGAGGGGGGTTGCTCACTGCGTGGCTGATGGCGTTCAGGGTCAAGTCGGCCATTATGATTGGCATCGCCTTTGTCTCCATTTTCTCCTGGCCGTAAGTGTTCTCCTTCCGCCTCGGCGTGAAAAATAAAATATCTGAGTGTCTGCAAGCCGCTAACAGCGATCAGACGCAACACCCAACTCTCGTATTTCCCCCACACGGAGGAAGGTGACTCCCGGTTTGAGTTCTTCAAGCAGGTGGTCTCGTTCCACCCGATCAAGCATACCCTCGGCGCCCAGGATTGGGATCTCAGGGGCGCCAAGATCGGCAAGTTCATTGTTGCCCTGTGCACCTTCCTGTACGTGGACATCATCGACTGCACGGCAACACTCTACTCGATGGCTCGATTCTCCAGAAAGGTCCGCGATGACGGCGACTTCCCTCGTTCGACCCTCGCATACTGTACGGATGCCGCCTGCATCTCCATTGGTTCTCTGCTCGGATGCTCTCCGGTGACCGTTTTTATTGAGAGCGGTGCCGGGATTGCTGAGGGCGGGCGGACTGGATTGACGGCGATTGTTACTGGCTTCTGCTTCATCATTTCCATCTTCTTCGCCCCCATCTTCGCATCGATTCCGCCTTGGGCGACGGGATGTACTCTCATTCTGGTAAGTGTTTTCGTCTCCACCCAAATGGTCTTCCTGGGGCCTCCTGGGAATACATGAAAGTGACTAACCGTTCAACAGGTTGGCTGTTTGATGATCCGTCAGGTCACCTGTGTCAACTGGAACTATATAGGCGACGCCATCCCTTCGTTTGTCACCATTGCGTTCATCCCCTTCAGCTACAGTGTAGCATATGGGCTTCTCGGGTAAGTCGCTCCCTCCCGCCTCTCTTTTTCCTTGGGTCCCAAATGAACTCTGGGCCTCCATTGACAACCAGCAAACACAGAGGACTCCTTGTGTATACCGTCCTGAACACCTTGATCTGGCTCGTCATTGTTTGCAGCGGCGGCCTGCTTGAACCCACCAACTATGAGAATAAGGAGTATTGGACCTGGAGGCCGGCCGGTAAGAAGCCGTGGCTCTTCCGACTGTTCACCAAGGGACGCTACTGGGCCGATGACCGCCTCCGTAGGAAGGGTGCTGCGGGGCAGCGGGACGGGGGAAGCGAGAATGCGGACCAGGAAGAAGAGAACCGCTCCCTACCTCCTAACTCCCACCGATCGGTCGCTTCATCCAGGGAGAAGGATGTGCCGGATGAGCATGTGTCCCTGCCTGAGCAGCAGCCTTCAGTGCCCGAGCAAGCATTGCTGCCCCGGGCCGACCCCACTGCATGATCGTGGCTCCGCGGTCTCCTTCGTCTAGAGTGTTGACCAACCATCCGGCTACCATCAACATCGGGCTCGGACGACGGCTTTCATCATCTTCTGGGAGAGTATACGACGACTATATCTCGCTAAACTATTATTTGTACTGAGACCTTTGACTCTCGTCACATCTGTTTTTTTTAAGTCAATATCTTACCATGGCGACAAGCGTAATAGCCGGAGAGAACATCCCCCAGCGGCACGGGAGAGCAGCCTCTAGTGGCATGAGAGAGCCAGAGACGCATTATTCCGGGTGGAATATTGACCGTGAATCTCCTGCTAGATAACGGACGCTCTGTTTTACATGTGCCATAAAGAGCAAAAGGGGAAAGCTATTGTTAGGTTTCTTCTGACGGGCAGGTGAAGGAGTTTTCTGGGGGGCATGATAGGCTAGGCAAAAAGCAAGGGCTGTTTTGTGCTACAGGCTGATGGGGGACATTGAGGTACGTAGTAGGTAGTATAATAGAAGCTCGTTGATTTTGCAAAGGCATAAAGGGAACGCCATGGAATAGATATCGACATGTGTACCCTTAGAGGTTGCTTGAAATCAGTTTCTTTTGAAACGTGAAATGAATATATTCGCACAGCTGGAGCTCTTGCTGCAATGAGCAAATTCCCCTCCATACCTATCTTATCTCAGCTTATCTTATCAACGGGCCATAGCTTTGGGCAGTCCCTCAAGCCCCTTGATGGTGAGGCAAGGTGTGCTCGGCTGTTTGGTTGTCGTGCTCCGTGCAGCCTTGAGGGAGCTTTTATCAAATTGATCCTTAGATCGGGCTTGCGCATTCAATCCTTTTTCATCATCACCGGCGAGTTGCGGTAACGATTTTGACCAACCAGCCAATGCAGCTGGGCTATTTCGAGCAAGCTCCAATCGAAAACCGACGCAGGTAGAGCGTGCCAGCTCCAGCAGCAGTCCTTCGCCACGTAATTGCGGCCGCTGCAACTCTCACTTCACTTCCGGGGACCGACTTTGGCCCCCAGCTGGGTCCGCTGAAGATGAGTGGAGGTTGGAATACTAGTAAGTAGCCTTCTTGCAGAGCCTCAGAGCTATTTTGAAGGTCGCCTTGTTCTGGCGGCAGACGATTATCAAGCTAGCATCAGCTCCAACCATAAAGAAGCTAACGAATCACAGTCGAATCCGATGCGGTATGTCTCTCGCTTGTCAACCAACGAACATGCACCAAATATGCAGCGAACATGTTTCCCGCAACCCTCTCCGAGCTGCAGATGGGCGTTGATCGGCCGGGATCCGCATCAGGACTTGGGAGGGCCGATGGAGCGGCGAAGAAACGCAACGAGGACATTCCGTGGGTGGGCAGTGGGCTGACGATGCAGAGCAATTTAGGGAGTCTTCACCTACCTCCTCGAGGAGCTCGGGGTCAAGGATGTCCAGTTCGAGGAGCTCCTGAGCCTTGACGCCGACTCCATCGCGCAGCTGCATCCGGTCTACGGTGTCATCTTCCTCTTCAAGTACCCGACCGACGTGCCCTACACGCAGCGCGAGAAGCCCCTCGACGGCGAGTTCGACTACTCCGCCGCGGAGTCGCTCTTCTTCGCGGTCCAGACGATACAGAACGCGTGCGGCACGCAGGCGCTGCTCTCGGTGCTCCTCAACAAGGCGCGGGACCTGGAGGCCTCGGGCCACGACGACGGCGACGACGAGCCCAGGGTCGACATCGGGCCGGCCCTGCGCTCGTTCCGCGAGTTCGCCATGCCCCTCCCGGCCGAGTACCGGGGCGAGGCGCTCTCCAACTCGGAGCTGATCCGCACCGTGCACAACTCGTTCGCGCGGGCCTCGCCCTTCGCGGATGAGACGCAGCGCACGGGCCGGGAGGAGGCCGAGGACGCGTTCCACTTCGTGGCCTACACGTGCGTCGGCGGGGCGCTGTACGAGCTGGACGGCCTGCAGCCGGCGCCCATCAACCACGGGGCCTGCCCGGGTCCCCAGTTCGCGGCCAGGGTCTCGGACGTGCTCCGGCGGCGCGTGGGTCGGTACGAGGCCTCCGAGATACGCTTTAACCTGCTGGCGCTGGTGCGGGACCTGCGGCTCCGGGCCGCCGAGCTGGGCGACGCCGACGCCATGGCCAGGGAGCAGCGGCGGCGCAGGGACTGGCGGTTCGAGAACGCGCTGAGGAGGCACAACTTCGTCGGCTTCGCGGGGGAGGTGCTCAAGGGCGTCGTCGCGGCCAAGCTGGAGGGAGGGGGTGGTGGCGATGAGGGAGCGTACAGGAAATGGATTGAGGACGCCACCGTAAAGATGAAGAAGAGGATAGAAGACAAGGCGGAGAGGAAGAAAGGTGGTGGTGGCGGCGGGGAAGATGTTGAGATGCAGAGCTGAAGGGCATGGTCGGTTTGAGTGGTTCACATTTCACATTGAGAAATGAATTTTTTGAATGGCTGATGATCAATGGGAGGAATATCTCTTTTTTACGCTATTTTGCATCTATGGCGAAGCGGCGACACGGAGAGAAGGGCAGAAC
>PYSP01000332.1:0-19091 GCA_003049395.1 Pseudohalonectria lignicola
AGGTCAGGGGTAAGTAAGGCTTGGCAAGCTTGGCAAGCCTACCCTTGATCCAATTCTTCCATTTTTCAACAGACCTTAAGTGCGGTAACTAGCAATTCTTAGCGTACGCGCAAACCAAGTAACCCCTGCAATTATAGGCTTGACGACCCTATAATTTAAGAGGGTGCCTTGGAGCCGGTGTTGGAGAGTAGTCCTAGGAACCCCCCATTCGATTGCGGCCCTTTTGATAGATTGACCGTTTGCGACAGCCTCGATGGCCTGACTGATCTCATTTTCAGTGTACGGCTTCATTTTTGACTGCCGGAAGTGAATTTCAATTTTGAGCTTAATTGGATGACTTTTGGTAGAGAAAATCGAAAAAGTTGTGGGAGGGTTGAAGTTGCGGTGAGCACTTTTGTGGGGTGCCCAAAGACAGGGGGTGCCCAAAGAGAGATGCTTTGACTTAGCCAGCGTTCTTACAAACCTTTGGGCCTCCGCGTAACAGCTCGCGGAGAAGTCCCGTTGGCGAGGACTGGCGAACGAGTTTAAGCCAATCTTTCGCTTTCGTTTTAATTGTTGCTTCTTCCTTCTTCACCTTTTCTTGTTCTTTTTCTTCTTTCCACCATTTGGTCCAGCCAAATTCCAGTAATAGGGTGAAGGGTAGCTTACATATGACGTCGTGATCTCGACCCAGCCTGTCGCAGACCACATTGAGCTATAAACCTTCTACCCATATTGCTTGTAGGGCTTCACTCTTTGGCTCACTTCTGTGTGACCAGTCGCTTGGCCTAGTATCTAATTGTCCACAACAACCAAAACGAGGATACAAATACGTAGGCGGCGAACACTGCGCACACAAATAATTTCAATCCGGAATCAGTCACCAAGGCACCCACCCACATGAACGTTCCCAACCATGCAACCTGCAACGGCCTCTGGGGCGGAGACCTTCCCCCTGCTCAACGATCTTTATTCGGATGAGCATCATCGTGAAACCAACGCGTCTGCCTCATTCCATCTCTTCCCAGCCTTCCCCCCCGGAGATTCGCCTCGCGGTATGGAAGGCCCTCCTGCTGCAGCACCCCCGCTTCGTCGCCGTGTCCGCGGCTGACCTGCGCCTCTGCGGCCCGCCGACGCTTTTTTCTTCTTTTTTTTTTCTCTCTAGCTTTCTTTCCTAAAAGTCACTTGAACTCCGAATTTGAAATTTGTTAACGATATTTAGAACCATGACCAGCGTGCCCATCAATAGAACTCGGCCTGCTACCCGTGGCGGTGGAATCCTTCAGGTCGATCCTTGAGGGCCTCGAAACTGTGAGCCTCTACCACTGCATTGTCAACTGCAGTCCCAATTTGGCCTTCCCGCGGCCCGGCGGCAGGATCGGCTTCGACTCTGATAAAGCATTGGGACCCCCGGTCAACTACCAAAGTCATATCAAGCGGGCTTTCATATCAGGGCACTGCAATCTGCAATGTTCCTCGGGTCGTTGCCCATCGTGGTCATCCTCCTCATCCCAGTCAGTGTCAAGTCCAAGTCAGCTACCGCTCAGTCTCGAGTCAATTCTTCAAGAATCAAAATACAGCAAAAGCCTTAGTCAATGAGGGACTCACGCAGAAACAAACCGAGCCCTCCATGCCGCGTCCGAGGTCCCGAAAAGCATCCACATCCCCCTGGTAACAGGAGCATTGGCCAGCGCAACGTCATTCGGCGGTTGGGCCGGGCTCGTCCGCCTCAGATTCTCGGGGTAGAACACGGCGCCGTCCAACCTTGCGGGCGTCGTGTCGAGAGCAACGCCCCGCAGGTTGGTCCCGGCGCTGTGGGCACCGACCGGCGCGACCAGGCCTATGGGAGCGAAGCCCTTCCTCGCGAAGGCCTGGACCTGCCCCATGGCGGTGGAGGCCGAGGTGGGCATCTGGTTCGGCGGGTTGGGGACGTTGGTGTTGAGGAGACTGTCACTGCCAGGAGCAGCAGGTCCGTAGCCCATAGCCATCTCTCCATGACCTTGTAATTTGCAAAATGCAGCTCTTCCCACGGTCAACCTATGCCTTGCTAATTATAGAGCAGATCCAAACCCAGGTAGGATGCAGAGAACTTGCCTTTCGCCTACGACGGGGTTCCAGGAGTAGGCGAAAAACTAGATATAATTATATAGCTGTGTTGTTCGACTTATCAACCCATCTTTCGTTGGAACGGCTTGTCGAGGTTCCCGCTTGTGGTGGCGGGGGGGTCATGCCCCCCATGTATTTCGTATGGAGCGACGGATTCTCGATGCTCGTCACCGTTGGATGAGCAGCTATCTCCGGTCTGGCACTGAAGCCCCCTGATATCGCCGGAACCCCAGGTTGAGGTTTTGTCCGGAGCATCTCTATGCCGAAAACACCCCACTTCGCCGAGGGTAGGTTAGTCAGTATTTACTCCGTAGCCGCTCCGAAGTCGGCCCACGGCGCAAGCACACGTCTGTATGATACTCCGATGTCTCATCGATTTATTTCACATAATCAATTATAGGTTACCTGTAAGCGTAGGTACAGCTCCCGATAGTTCCATTAATTAGTCTCTATCTCAACCGATTTTCCTCTAGCACCAGAACAGGGCAAATTCTGTCAATTTGTCATACGAATCAAACTGGCATTCCACCCAGCCCACAACTGAAGACACGCTGAGAAGGTCAGAACAGAAGTGATCAGGAAATTCAGGAGATAAGTATGGAGGCGGCGCTCACCGCTGCTACTGCGCGGTTCATCGCTAGGAACCCAATCTCGGCAAAGCTGCATGAGCAGTCACTAGATAGCCTGCCAGGGGGCAACACGCGAAGCCTGCTGCATACGGCGCCATTCCCTATTTTCATCCAGAGGGGGGAAGGAAGCAAGGTGTTCGACGAGGATGGTCATGAGTGAGTTTCGTTTTGTAGCAGCCAGCTCACAGTCTACTAGTGCCCCCGTGCGAGAGGAGAGAAAATAAAAAAAACTCTAAAAAAAACAGATATATCGACCTCGTCGGCGAGATGACGGCAGGCATATACGGGCACTCCCACCCGGTCCTCAAGGAGGCGCTCAAGTGGGCCATCGACAACAGGGGCCTCTCTCTGGGGGCCACGACGGCGGCCGAGCAGCGGTACGCGGCCCTGCTCTGCGGCAGGTTCGGCCTGGAGCGGATCAGGTTCGCCAACTCGGGCACCGAGGCGAACCTGCACTGCCTCGCCGCCGCGAGGGCGTTCACGGGCCGCAGGCGCGTCGTCGTCTTCCGGGGAGGGTACCACGGCGGCGTGCTCTCCTTCGCGGACGGGGTCAGCGCCAACGTCGTCGACCGCGGGGACTGGGTCGTGCTGCAGTACAACGACGCCGCCGGGGTTAGTGCCGCGTTCGCGGAGGAGCGGGGGCAGATCGCGGCTGTCCTGGTGGAGGCTGTCCAGGCGGCCGGGGGCGGGGTCTGCGCGACGGTCGAGTTCATGGACGCCATTAGGGAGGAGACTGCAAAGGTGAAAACGCCCGAAATTCCTTTCTTCTAGCTCCCGTATCCCACTCCAACTCCCCTCCGCTAAAGACTTGAAAAATCCCGGACCCGGGGGAACAATATTACAGGACGGCGCCCTCTTCATCCTCGACGAGGTCGTCACCTCCCGGCTTGCCCCCGGCGGGATGGGCTCACTCCTCCGCTCCCCGCCGGACATGAGGACCTTAGGCAAGTACCTGGGCGGCGGGATGCCGTTCGGCGCCTTTGGCGGGCGGACCGACGTCATGGCCGTGTACGACCCGCGATCGCCCGGGTCGCTGGCGCACTCGGGCACCTTCCAGAACAACACGCTGATGCTGCACGCCGGCCTCGTCGCGCTGTCCGAGATCTGCACGCCCGGGGCGCTCACGGCCCTGAACGAGAAGGGCTCCGACCTCCGCCGCAGGCTGGACGGGCTCTTTCGGGGCACGAGGCTCTGCGTCCTGGGCAGGGGTTCCGTCATGTGCGTGCACGCCACGACGACGGGGCTGGCGGCCGGGCGGGTTTCGTGCAGGGACGACGTCGCCGCCGTCGAGGATGGGGTGCTGAGGAGGCTCTTCTGGCTGGAGATGCTGGAGGCTGGGTTCTGGGTGCAATCGAGGGGCTCGATCGCGCTGAATTTTCAGATGTCCGGGGTGGAGATCGATGCGTTCGTCGAGGCGGTGAGGGCGTTTGTTGAGAGGAACGCCGAGTTGGTGAGGACCCGGAAGTAGGGAGGGATTGGGAGCCTTGGGATTTTTTGCATGTGTCGTGATGACTGGCCGGAATCGAGTTAGTTAGGAGTAGCATTTGTCCCGTAGCTGATATTTGTTCTCTGCGTCTGCTTCGATGGCAATGCTTCTCTGGGGAGTGCCTCCCTCGCCGGTGACCCTTTCACCCGTTCAAATTGGTCGCGCAGCGGGCGCCGTCGTTGCTGTTCGTGGACGGACCGTTGCTGGCCACATAAGGGTCCGCATTAGCGTCGAGCACGGGGATGTAGGCCCAGTCCGCGACGTACCTGTCCGGGCTGGCGGTCGTGCCGTTGGACAGCATCTGCTCGTAGGCGGCGCTGCCCGAGACGAGGTCCGACTCCGCCCAGGTGACTGCGGAGGCGCTGGCGTTCCAGAAGTGGCTCTGGCCGTCGAAGTCAGCCATGATGGCGCTGATGTTGGAGGGGAGGGTCTGGGCCACGGTGGTGGAGTCGTCGCCGGCGATGCGGAGCAGCTGGTTCAGCCCGGACTGGCGGGCGTACAGGTAGTTGTCGTCGGCGTAGTCGCTGTGCCACAACCCACTGTCACGGTCGACACGGAAGCACAGGGTGCCGTGGTAGTTGTAGTCGAAAGGGCCACGGTCGATGCGGCCGTCATGGTCGAAAGAGCCACTGTGGATGTAGTTGTGGCGGTGGTGGCCATTGCCGCACCTCATTTTTATTGGGTTCCCACGCCAGTCTCTTTGTTTTGATGCAGTTGTACCTAGCATCATGGATCTCTTTTATGATTGTGGTTGGGGTAGGGGCGGGGTAGAACGAGGTTCGACTGGAGATTGCTGTCACATTGACAACAACAGTAGGGTGGACAATGTTGTAAACTTCACCGATGCAGCGTAGACCCAAGACTTCCCGACAGTCGAGGCCTATAGTGTGCAGTCCCGTCCTCGTGAGGGTGGTAGGGGTTGGTTGGAAGACAGGCACTACCTCTGTAACCAATAGCAGCACGTTCAGACGAACCTCCAGGATGTCCTCTCCTCACTCTTCAGATCGAAGATCAGGAACGTCAAACAGCCTCGGAGCAACATTAAAGTCGCTAAGAGCTCTAGCAACAAAGGCCGTTAGGCCGACCGCCAACGTTAGGAAAGATGTCATTATTGAGGATAGACTATAAGAGAGACGCCGTCCTGCGATAAAACATTAATAGCAATCGCGTGTGGGCGGTGGAGTGGCTTGGAAAGCTGAAAAGGGTTGAAACTGGGAGACACGAGATGATAGACAGCAGAGACAAACCCCAGAAAGAAGATATTGAAGAATTTGGCCCTTGGATTAGAACCAGCACCAGACCCGTCAAGAGATAGGGTGAGCTCACGCAAACTGAGTTACGGCCAGTACCTATCCATGCCTACCAGTCTCGGGTTGTTTGACGCTCAACATAGTTACATCACGACGACATGACTTAATTATGGCTCAATATGTTATCCGTCGGCCACTTACTCACCATTGGCTCCATTGACCCGCATCAAAATGACTGGAGTCAAAGTCTAGCTATAAAATCGCGGCTCCAAGCGTGAGAAAATAGGCAACTCTCCGGGTAATACGAGGAGTCTGATGTGCGCGAAAATCTCAACGGGGAGAATAAAATATAATTATAACGTCTAAGCTAAGGGGTGTCCAGGGGGAAATAATTAAGACGGCGCAAACGGATTGATATAAGCCACCCGCTCGGCGTCTTGTGTGAAAGACTAATTATGCAGGTCAGGAATATACTTTCAGGAGTTCACTCACAAGCTTGAATGTCATCTGCTCCTCTGGTTTCAATGTCTGTGAGCTTAGGGCACGTCCCCATGGCGAAAACCCTGGAATCGAGGCTGCATCTTGTAACAGAATGACATCCAACAAACACTGGAGGCCTAAACTGAAAGTCAGCTTGTAAGATGGTAACATACCATGCCAGCCGCTGAGGGCGAACCTTGGAAAGCGTTTATAAGTGAAAAGACGGCGTGTCTAATTCGGAGAAAATCAGAAGCGGCTTCCGAGAGCTAGCATTGTCCGGGCCGACGTAAGCAGGGAGACATGCGGGTGGGTGGGTGCGGAGGCATTTGCGTAAGTTGATTCCCCGCCTAAATCTCCATGTAATTAGGAGATCTGTGCTGCCTCTCCCAGGCACCCGCCTGAACCCTGATCAAGCTTTTGAACACAACATGCGACAAACGGTTGAGTGCACTGACGTAGTGAACCCTACATACCCACTGCATTTGTCAAATTAACGGCTACCTGGGATCGTTCGTGTCACCCGACCAGTCCTCATTTCGAGAAGCCCGAATCGAATCAGAAGCTCTACGCATCGCTAGCAAGCCACCCTCCGAACCCTGACCACGAAAAGAACCAAAGTCTCAACCACTCGGGAATCAGGATGGTACAACGCCCCAGTCGGAGCAGAGGCTGCGAGGCCTGCCGGAGAATGAAGGTCAAGGTACGGAATGACAGGTTTGGCGAAGCCCAAGCAGTTTCAAGCAGGTGCCCGGTAGAAACCGGAGCATAGCCTCACAGAGGCAGGCAGGGTGTGGAAAGTACATTTGCTGAGCCCTCACAAGTGCGACGAGATGCGGCCTAGTTGTGGCCGATGCAAGAGGGCCTGCCGCCCATGTGCGGGGTACCCAGATCCCGTCGATCTAGTCTTCCGATCGATGAACCCCTCTGTGACAGCCAAGGTCGAATCAGGTGCTCTGCCAACGATATCCCACCGATATTCAGCCTCGCTAGGATCTGAATCGAGGCAACTGACCCGACTGCCGCTGCATCCACCGCTATCAGCAGACTGGGAGCGAACGGCGGTGTGCTATTTTTTCAGCGAATACGTCTGCGGGCCCACGGGGATTTCGCGCGGATACCTGGACTTCTTGCCCGGCCTCTACGTGAGGCACCCTGAGGCCCCGACCCTGAAGCACGCACTTTTGGCTGTCTCGTTTGCGAGCGTGGCAAATGTCTCCTGCATGGACCAGCTCCGGATACGGGCTGGGCAGCTGTACGGTGATGCCTTGCGGGCTGTCTCGGAATGTATTCGACAGCCACCAGTCAACAGGGAGAAGTCAGCCTGCCTCCTTGCTTCCATTTTGCTTCTTCAGAAATACGAAGTGAGTCCCCACTTCCCAGTTTCCGCACCTTTAATGCTGTTTGGCCTATGTCATGGTGTACTATCGCTAACTGCTAATAACATGACGTGATTGTTTCTTAGATCCTCATGGGGACTGTCTTGCGAGATGACCCTCACACCAAAGGACTGAATGAGTTACTGCGCCCAGGGGCCGACCCCCGCCAACTTGGATTCTCCTCTGCTCCACAAAGCCTTCTTTCCATGATCTATGCCAGAGCTCAAGTCAAAGTGCTTGATGGGACTGGCGAGGATTACGGGTTGGCGTTTAACAGCGCCCTTCCGACTCTGAGGCCACCTTCTCCTGGGCATCTCTGGCCGCTGCTCTCCGAGGTTGCGGAAATAAGCAGTCTTATTCGGAGGCAAGCGGCGACATGCACCTTCACAGGGAGCCCCGCTGATGCCCTGACACTGGCCGAGAGACTGCGGCTCGCCTCTTCGACTCATAGTAAGATGCTCGTCTGGGCACAACAGCTTCCTCCAGAGCAGAAGTATCGATCAATCGAGCTAGATCATATGCCAACTCCAGCAGAGACCGAGGAGGAAGGCGTCACCATCAGGGGATTTTCTCCCGCCACCGCTTTCCTTTTCACCAACATCCAACACGGTGCATTGTGGATAACATACTGGTGCGGCCAGATCCACCTGCTGCAGAGCTTGATCTTCGGTACCCGCACGTTAAAGAGTCTTCCTAACCAGTACGAGCCCGGGAACGCCGGAGCCACGCCTGCGCCGCCTCATCCTTCCGCAGAACACCTCCAGGCACACCTAGGCTCGACGGTGGACGCCATCTGTTCCGCGACCCCCTTCATGCTCGGGGAGGTCGACTCCCACGGCGCATTGGCCCTTGGATTCTCCAAGCCGGGGAAAGTCAAGTCCCTTGGTGCGTACTTGCTCCTCCGGGCACTTCATGTTGCAGGCACAATGGAGGAGATGCCATGTTCACAGCGACGATGGATACTAGACCGCCTGTTTCAGATCGGCCATCGGTGGGGAATAAAGATGGCCCTGAGGTCTAGGGAAGAGTGGATGGCGAAATATGCCATGAATGGGACTGCATGAAGCTGATGAGAGGGCAAAAACTACAAATATTTCTGTCTGGTCAAGTAATTAGTGCAAAAAATCAGTAGGACGCGTACCAAGAAGCCGAAGTCCCAAAGCTCACATTTTTGAAAGTGATTATTAAATTATATGATAAATATTCTGCCCCCTCCTACCTCCTCGACAGTTTACACTACAATCTTACATTTGGTTTTTCATGCACTGTATCATCCGTCCTACGCTATGGAACCCTGCTAGATGTCTTCATGTCTGACTCTAAGTCCTTCCTCTTGTTTGTCCCCTGGAGAGGGCGGCAGAGACCAGAGACCAGGGTTGCTGATCGCACGGATTTCCAAATCCGGTTAGCGGTGCGACTCGCTGCGATCGCCTAACACGGAAATTGTGGGATTTAGACTAGTTTACATGCTGGATACGTTTACGCGATGATCCATATGATCACGTCCTACAGAAAAGGAGGCCCGGATGGTGGCTATGAGCCTTGTTTCTCAGATGAGATGGAGTGATTGAGTTGGATAATACTAGACGCCGATGGGTAGGTAGTCGGCGTATATAAAGTAGGTATTTGCTATGCCAACCACTGGTCGGTCGGCTGGGATCCCAACTCCAGACTGTTGTCATTCTCTCCACGAAACTGAGGGAGAAGTCACAATTTGCGAAAGAAATTGCCCGGCTCACCTCTCCTGGGTAGTAGGCTAGTAGCCACCATGCGGCATACCCTCCCCTGGACCGTCCTCCTCGGTGAAATATTCCTATTCACCTCCACAGCCAGCTCTTGTGGTTTACACATCGCTACACAGCCTGCGGCGGTAATCGCCTCGCCCGACGACAAGACGACCATGCTGGACGCCGCCAAGAATAAAAGGGACATGAGCACACCGAAGAAGATAATCGCCATCGACAACGTCCGCATCTTCAATGGCCACGAGCTCCTCCCCCCGACGACAGTGGTGATCGACGGCGCCCTGATCGGCTCCCCCTCCTCCGCCGGCGCCCCGACACATGCAGACGAGCGCATCGATGGCACAAGCCTGACCCTCCTCCCGGGTCTGATAGACTCGCACCTCCACGTGGACCCGGAGGGCGCCGACGCCGAGGCCCACCTGCGCGCACTGGCCTCCCACGGCGTCACCACGGCGGTCAACATCGCTTGCTTCTCCCTCCCCGCCTGCCTCTCGACAGCGCACGTCTTCCCAGACCTCCCCTCGCTGATCTCGGGCTCCGCCCCGGCCTCCCGGCCCGGCAGCATGCACGGCAACATCACCGCGGCGGTGGACCCTTCCCTGCTGGTCGCCTCGGACGAGCCGGCCTACCTGGACGCCTGGGTGGCGCGGCAGGTCGCGGCCGGGGCCGAGGTGGTCAAGCTGGTGGCCGAGCGTCCGGGGGGTTTCACGCAGGAGACGCTCACGAGGCTGGCCTCGGCCGCCCGGGCATTGGGGAGGAGGAGCGCCTGCCACGCGGCCGACGCCTCCTCGTACGCTGAGGCGCACCGGGCGGGAGTGGACCAGATCCACCACGCGCCGCTCGACGGCCCCGTCCCGGCCTGCCTGGCGCGCGCGATGCGCCTCCGGGGCCAGGTCGCCGTCCCGACCCTGACCATGATGAAGGCCGTGCTGGCGGCGCGGGGTCCCGCCGGTGTCGACTTCGCCGCCTCAGCGGCGCCCGAATCAGTGCGGCGCCTCCGGGAGGCCGGGGTGACCATCCTCGCGGGCACCGACGCCAACCAGCAGCCCCTGGTGCCCGCCACGGTGCCCTTCGGGAGCAGCCTGCACGAGGAGCTGGAGCTGCTGGTCGGGATGGCGGGGCTCTCGACCCTCGAGGCGCTGAGGGCGGCCACCTCGCTGGCCGCGGGGGAGTGGGGGCTGGGCGACAGGGGCGTCGTCGAGTCGGGCAGGAGGGCGGACTTGGTGCTGATCGAGGGGGACCCGCTCGTCAATATCAGCGCTACCAGGAACATTAGGAGGGTTTGGATCGGCGGGGTCGAGTATACTGGCTGAGTGAGGACTGGGAGAAGGGAAAACCCCCCCGTGGTGGGTAGCGGGCCATGGCAGCCGTAATTATCCGCTAGATTCTCATCTTAGATTTCCGCCGCATCATTGGAATTATCACCGGCGATCAAGGGATGGTCTGTTGACGGGCGCGCGTGAGTGAAACCCACTGCTGCTATTTTTCGTTCGTTTACCAATAAATATTAACGAGAATTTTCGAGCCACGGTTTATACGCCACCATAGCAATGTGCCTTTTTTAAGCTTCCCCTGTGAAGATTATCAACGTTATCTAGCCCATCAGACTCTTCCCTCTTCACTCTCCCTACATCACCACCAAGAGAACAGCCCACCCGGCAACAGCCCACCCGGCAACAGCCCACATCAGCCCGGCCAAGACACCGCCGGCACCACCCAGCCTCGCAGCGGCGTTCTGAGCCTGGCCGGCACCCACGGCCAGCCCGAGCTTGGTCAGGTTCCCGTTCCCCGCGCCGCCCACGGTGCCGACGACGTTGAGGAAGCTCGTCTGGTTGTAGACCCCACGCTGATCCCTGCCCACGAGGAAGCTCTCGGGCGGGCCCAGGTAGCTGGGCCTGACGCCGCCCAGATCCACCACCACCTTCTGCACCACCACGCTGGGCATGAGCGCCCAGATGCGCAGCTTGTACGCCCCCTCCTGGGCGACGTTGAAGCTCCGGGTCGAGTAGTTGCCGTATCGGCCCCAGACTGCGTCGGCAACGGCAAACCCCCAGCCCGCGGGCAGGTTAGACCCGATCGAGGGGCCGACGGGGTTGACCACGACGGGGGCGGGCGGGGACCCGGACCCGGCAGGGTAGAGGGAGACGGCGTAGGCCAGCGGGTTCCAGTCGCCCAGGTAGTTGTGCGAGGGGGAGATGAAGACGGTCACGTTGGCCCTGGAGTGGTTGCTGAAGAGGTACAGGTCGTACTCGAGCGCGGGTACCTCCTCGGCGGGCAGCTTGTCCGTGTCCATGGGCCACAGCCCCACGCCCGAGCCCGTGCGGCCGTAGTTCTCGAACCTGTGGTACGTCAGGTTCCCCGACGCGGCCGCCGAGGAATTGGCAGCAGCAGCAGCCCTCGAGGCCGGGGCGATCCGCTGGTAGTGCACGCCCTCGAAGCTGACCTGCCCGTCCGCCTCGACGAAGCCGCCGGTGAAGTTGGACGGGAGGGCGCGGTTGTTGATGGGCACCTGCACCAGCGGCAGGCCGAAGCCGTACTTGTCCTTGCCGCGGCAGGGCGTCGTCACGTTGATACTGACCAGCGTGCTGCTGGGCGCCCTGGGCGCCGCCTCCCAGTCGACAGAGATGTAGACCCTCGTGTCGCCGCCCTCCGGCCCGGGGCCGACCGTGCCCGTGTACCTTGACAGCTTCACCCAGGGCGCGTTGTGCGGCGCCGCGTTCCACACGCAGTCCTGCGTGCCTCTCGTGAACACGTCGAAGTAGCGCGTGATGGGGCCGTAGGGGTCCATGGGTGGGACCCTGAGGTTGTTGGACGTGTTGTCGTGGTATTTGTCGTCGCCCTGGATCGTGGCGTTGGACCCTTCAACCCCGATTCCGACGTGGCCCGCCAGCGAGGCAAAGGCCGTCTGAACATAGCGGACATCCGGGAGCGTGTTTCGCATGGGCTGCTGCCAGTAGCCGTCATAGCCTAGGTGCGTTTCTGGGCAGTAGGCATTGCCATGTCAGTATCCGACGGCCGAGCTATCCTCGGAAGCTTCCTCGGAAGCTAGATCCCTATGACATCGTCATGAAAGAGCATAACTCACGGTCCATCATGTGCGCCCACTTCCCGTCAAGCATCTTGTTCCACCGCACCGTGAGGTTCGCGTCATCATCCGAAGCCGCGAGTATCTGCTTGATCATCTCGTTGGCCGAGTTCCTCTTCTGCCCAGCATAAAGCTGGTTCTTGGCTGAACCAATCTGGATCTTGTACAGCGTCTCCCCTCCCAGGATCGGATGCAGCACCATCTGGAAGAAGGCCGGCTTGTACGCCTCTGGAAGCCTGTCGTATACGACCTGAGCCTCGGCGTGGAGCACCGCCCACTGCTCCAGCACGGCGTCGGCCTCGTGGTAGTGAAGCACCGAGTACGTGTTGGGCTCGACGAGCTCGAACTTGCGCCGCGCGGCGTACATGCCATATGTCATCATGATCTCAGCGATATCGTTGGCGTACTCGGCGCCGAACTCTCGCGTCGCCCAGGCTTCTGTCCACTTGAGCGTGTCATCGACACCCCACCGCTTCGCGTCGTAGGCGATGTCGAAGAAGTGGCTGATGGGGATCTCCTGCGCTTTGATGTCGCCAACGTTGACGACCCAGATCCGATCCGCTCCACGGGCGTACGCCATGTGCATCTAAACGTTACCATTACCCCTCCAGTCAGCCAAAGAGAGCGATGAATCAAGGTGGACGCGCTGGGATTGCGTCCATATGGAGTTTTGCTAATATTGCTACTCACTTGCTCAGCAGTCTTTGACAGCTGGACCGTGTTAACCCACTTGTAGTTCCTCGGGTCACCAACATAGTCGAAGTGATAATAGACACCAGCACCGCCATGGCGACTCGTCTCGTTCTTGAGCGGGAATCGTCGAACATTGCCCCAGTTGTCGTCCGCCCACAGAAGCGTGATGTCGTCCGGGACCACGAGGCCCTCAAAGATGTACGTCTGCACCTCCTTGTACAGACACCACGCCTGCGGTATGTCGGAACGGTTGACGCCCAGGCCCTCCTCCATGATCTTCTGCTGGTTCTGGACCAGCGTCGTCAACATCGACACAATCTTGTCCACGCCCAAACCGGAGATGGCCGTATCGCCCGTGCCGCGCATGCCCATCGTCCATAGCGAGTTGCGAGCGTAGGGTTTAGCGCGCTGAACGCCATACCGGAAGTAGTCGTCGATCGTGTCGTTGTTGAGGTTGTACGCCCAGGGGCCCTTGTAGAACGTGCCGAACTCATTCTGGGCGCGCATCAGCGGCTCCGTGTGTGAGGTGCCCATGACAATCTCGTAGGCGTCGGCCAGGGCCTGGTTGGCCGGGTCGTCAACAGGGAACATGGTGCCCCAGAGTGCGGGCCAGAGGTAGTTGGCCCGGTTCCGGAGGAGGACCTCGAAGACCAGAGCATAGAACCTGTGCTCGTAGCCAGCGCCATAGGGGGTGTCGGGCCACCGCTCCGAAACCCAGTTCGTCAAATCGGGCTGCTCATCATTGATGAAGAAGCCACGGTACTTGACACTAGGTGACAGCTGCGTCTTCTTCTCAACCAGGGCAAAGATCTCCTTGTGCTGCTTGGTGGGGACATCGGCCCAGAAGTACCACGGGCTGACGCCCATCTGTTCGCTCACGTCGTATATGCCGTAGATGCTGCCTCTAGGGTCGCTACCGGCAATGACGAGGGCACGAGCAACTCCAGGAATAGGGTTTGCAACGACCTGAGTGACGAATGCTTCCCATTTCCCCTTGATCTCAGACACGTCGATGGCATTTGACGAGATCAGGCTGTCAATCACCTCCGAGTGGCCAATAGTGCCGGCAATGATGACAGTATTGCTCGGAGACGGGTCGGCATACGTCGGGCCAGGAAACTGAGCGGTGCCGGTGGTGGAGAACTGTGGTCGTAGGCGAGAACATACTTGTCAGTAATGATCCAAAACGCACATGCTAACAGGCCCTTTTCCATTTCAGCTAAATTCCCGCAATTCTAACATGTCCCCGAGCTCAAATCTCTTCGCAAGACATATCCTGAGCAATGGTAACCCTTTCCTCTTAAGCAGGGTTTTTTTTCGGTCTACCACGACATTATCCACTTGGTGAGACGTCCCCTCAAATGCCAGCCATGGCAGAAGACACATAAGACCCGCGGTGAGCTTACATAGGTGTTGTTCATGTTATTGATTGGGTTGTAGACGTATGACGCCGGGGCAGAGCTACTAATGCCATTGCTGATGCTGTAGTTCGTTCCCGTGACGCGTCCGAAATCCAAGGCCAGGTCGTTGGCCGCCCGAATGACCCCCCAGTACTCATTGGGGGAGATACGGATCTGACCGGCCGAGATCGAGCCACCGGCGATCTGGAAGCTGTTAGCCGAGCTGGAGAAGCTGATGATCGGCTTCTGTCCCAGTGCCGTAACCTGCAACGCCAGCGCGGAGAGAGAGAGGACTGAGACGGTGATGAGCTGCATCTTGACCTGCCGGGATGGTGCCTTGCACCGAAGAGCAGGGACAGTGGACAGATGCGGCAAGGTCGTGCCGACTGGGACTCGTCGAGCTTTAGTCAGTCTGTCGCCGGAAGAGACAGTGGGGAACGAGCACGTCGACGACGACTATCGTGAGGAGGGGCATGACAACAGAGAAAGAGAGTTTGAAGGAAGAGAAGATCACAGCATATATACTATATCCAGAGGGCTGAATACGCAGGAATGCAGATCAGAACCCTACCTTGGCCGGCCGATGCAGCCATACCAGGAACAGAAGGGGGAACCACGCAGGCGAGCGTCCAAATGGAAGAATAAATTAACCAGGGACGGTTCATGATGGAGACCGCATCGTGGCGAGGGTCGTATTTAGAGTTGCCAAGATGGAACGGCGGATGGCCTCGATGGGACCCGAGCCGGGTGGTGGTGGCCGTCATTGGGGATAAAGAGAGGGCCCAGCATTGGGGTTCAAAGAACCTTGAAGGCGTGGTGACTGGTGCCGGGTTCGCGGGTAAAAGGGCTACCGAGAGGTTCCCAAGAGCCCGTTGGACATTGGCTTGGTGGGTTTGCAAGCGCCATTCCGGATCAAATGCCCATGAGATGATGAGAGGACACGCCGATCAGCAGAGGTTCCAGATCGGAGCTGCGGAGATCGTGGGAGAACAAGATCACATTGGGGCGGAGGGACGAAATGCCGCCGGCCCAGGAATCAAAATGACCACGGCCCATGGGATTCTGACATGGTTTACAATGGAGCGTACCCCCCATCCAGACGATTTTGCCCCAATGACTCCCTCGATAGGTGGGTAGGAACTGAGGAGCCTTCTCCGCACCGCAACCCTTTCACAGAATGGAGATGTGGCCCGCGATGCAGGTACAAATAGCTTTCACAGGCGGGAAGCAGCAATGGAAGGCACACTTGTGCGAGCTGTGAGTCTAACCCGTGCCTCCTTACAGCTCACAACAGAAGCAGCTGCAACTGTAGCAGCGACGCGCTGCAAGGCGACATTGTCGTCCCAACAAGAGAAGACGTGCCTTTCTGCTTATAGGTATGCTCCGCTTGGAGCAATTGCAGGGCGGCCCCGGGAGCACTCGCGATCCGCCTTGGTGCAACTTTGATATTAATGACAGCATTATGGGATAGGGACGCGATGGACAAACTAAACAGCTCGAAGAGATACGCGCTTGGCCATCTGCGGAGCTGTCGACGGGACAAGAACGAAGGTGGGGGAAATGGAGCCCGTCTTAGGGAGTGGGGTGGCGCCACGGGTCTTCGGCATTTAGCCGTGAAGCCACCAAGCCCGGAGTCTCTCCTTGGGCTGCTACCTCATAGAGCCTGCCTGTTCTGGGTACATATCCTCAGGATGATTTAGAAGTAGGTACGTAGGTAGTGAGTGCGAGGCCCGAGGGAACCAGCTAGCTGCTCCACATTACCTAGCTACCTATCTTGGAACCTTTTTTAAGCTCGTCGTTTCCGTAGAGTAGGAAGGTCGAGGATGAGATTTTCCACCAGTGTTCTTAGCGATTGGTCTCAGTGGCTCAAACTAGTCTCAGTACCGCGCGTTATTAATAGAGCTAGCGGAAAGCTGATACCTATAACTACTGGAGTATACGGGATCCCGTCCCTTAGCTCCTACCTCCCCGGCCATTTCCTCTTACCTAAGCTATTTCCACTGATACGCGAAGGCGGCAGGCACACGCTGGCGGTCCATACAGCATTCTCCCTGTGATCCGATGAGAGTCGTAGCCCAGGACCAGGCCTACTCCATCCTCAACGGCCTCAGAGTAGCTCAGGCCAGGGATCCTGTATACCATGTCCCCAAGCTTGCCAGTGGCCCTCAGGTCGAGGCGGAAGGGAGCGACTGTACAGCATTCTGGGCATTTTACTTCGCATATCGGCTCCCCACCAGCGGCGCCCCTATCCCTGCGTTTGCGGGCGATGTGCCGTGATCTAGTGAGCCGTGTGATTTCGCCAGACATGGCCTCGCCAATGTGTTCCCCTAGCTGCAGCGCCTCTGATATATCCCGTGCAACCTCGGACCTCTCACCGTTCCCTTGCTCTCTGTAGGCAGCGTCAGCATACCGCTCTAGAAACTCCGCGATTAGATCTCCGAAACCTGGGTTTCGAGCCTCGATCTCTTCAAACGAAAAGACCATGTTTGACGCACGCGCAGCCAGCCTGGTGTGTATCACATCGTACGGGAATATTCGGTTGAGGCCATCGACGAGACCCTCTGCGGACAGGACTTCGCCCGCTCGCCTGGCAATGTTGCGCAGTAGCGCAATTGCCCACTCCACACCTGCTGTCTCGCCGGAGTCTTCAACGCCCAAATAGTGCACCGCCTCGATGCGCCCCACCTGGTCCAAGTCAGCGTGCAAATGTCGCCCATTCATCATGACACGGAGCGCTCCTGTCGGCGGCGCTACCTGATCGCCGCAGTTCCACTCAGCCCATTCCAGGCCCCAGTGTCCTACCAGCCATGATGGATACGCCGGGTCGGGTGTCGCGTCTGACCCTTCCACAATCTCTCGAGGCTGCAGCAACATTGCCGAGTAGTCGTCCTTTGCTAAAGCCTTACTCCACACCCACGCACATGATTCGTCTTCACCAGGGGGTACGCGACTGTCACTGTCGGACAACCACGGAGGCGGCGGGTCGCCGAGGAGAATATGCACGGCAAGCAGGCGGTCACGGGGCAGCTGACACTTGCGGCGCAGGACAAGCTCGACGGCCTTGCCTAGACAGAGCTGGGGTCGCTGCGCGGCAGCCTCAGCGTCGCCTCTTGCTGCCATGCCGCCGAGAAAATCGCCTGGGAGGGTCAAGCCTGTCGCGAAATGTCGCGCATGACGAAATGCGCCCAGCATCTGTGCATGGGCCCCGGCGATGAGGCGTGTGAAGGTATCGCGGGCAAAGATGGCGACAATGGGATGCTGTGCACCGGGGTCGTAGTCGCGAAAGCGCCGAATGTGCTGGTCTGCGTCCATCACGCACGCTGCTCGGCACAGTGCGTACTCAATGCAGACCCACAGGCGCTGCATCCACTCCGAATTACACAGCGCGCGTAGCCGGGGGATATTCTCGATCGTCTGTAGCAGAGAGCCGTCCTGCTGGCCTAGAAGCAACAAGGCAACGTACTCCGACGGTAGGTCGTGCACATGCACCAAAATCTCGTCCGCGTGGTGATATATGGCAGGAAGCCGGAGGAGAAGAGAGTCTTTGAGATCGTCTTGCCATTGGGGAACGCTGAAGTAATCGTGCCAGAATTCCACACCTCGATTGTAGGCGTCTTCTGCCCCTTCAAACAAAGCCTCGAGGGTGGTCAGAAGCTTTAAGGCTGCCGCATCGTTGTGACGACGGTCCATGTTGGCATCGCGAATTGAGTCGTCCCAGACATGGGATACCGGCACAAAATGAATGCTACCCTCTTGGATGCAGGAGAAGTGCCGATTGAAAACTCGCACGTGGATGGCGGACCCCGGAGGTGGTTGATTCTCGTCTCCAGCCTCCTTAGCAATGGTGCGGATGGGTGGTTCATCGACGAAAATCTGGCCGCAAGCGTGGCAAGCCCCGTCGAGTTGAGCGGTCCAGAAGCATGAGAGTATGGCATCGAAGTCGACTTGCATCGTGTCGTCTCCAATGGAGACGACAATTATGGAGGCATCAGAAGGGGAGTCAAACCTCAGCATCGTCTCGTTAGCCTCCGAATCCGAAACGTCGTCGTCTTCCGCCCCGTCCTCTGCCCGTTCCCGGCTCTTGAGCAGATCTTCGAGTACGTTTTGTAGAAAGACGATTCCTTCCTTTGATCCAACACCCATGATATAATCCACGGACCGTTGAAGAAAGTCATGGATAACCGCAGCATCCTCGCCATCCACATTCCGACAGACTCTCATGGCAGCCGTCAACAGACGTCCGAGAACCGCATTGCCGTCCTGCTCTAGTCCTGCGGCCAGGACCTCAACTAAGAGCTGGCTATTGCCCTCGTCGACGTTCGGATGTCGGGCAGGACGGGGCTCGGGATATCTGATAGCCCTCAGGTGATTCCGAACTAGCCCCTCGAGGAACCGGGAACCTTCGGCGTCGGGGTCTTCCATCGTAGAGTGATCTAAACTGTATAGCAATCTGGGTTTGCAGGAGACTGTGGAGGGAAAAGCAGAAGCTCGAAGCGGTGTGCAGTTTAGGTCGGGGGGCTACTTTTGGCTTGAGGAACGAAAGGCTCTTAAGAGGACGGCCGCGGGGGCGAGGGGTGCGTTGTAAGGAACGAAAGGCTCTTAGAGGACGGGCGCAAGAAAAAAAGAGGGGCTGCCAAAACCACTGAGGAAAATCATGTGACTTTTTTTCGCTCTCCTCCAGTCAAAAGTCGTGCTTTGAAGGCACGCGGTAGAGTCGTTTATTTTAAAGACATATAATTAAGTAGGTGATAAGGCGTATAAAGTTATAAAGAGGCGGTTGGAAGAGAGAGAGAGAGAGAGAGAGAGAGAGAGAGAGAGAGAGAGAGAGAGAGAGAGAGAGAGAGAGAGAGAGAGAGAGAGAG
>PYSP01000332.1:19125-41108 GCA_003049395.1 Pseudohalonectria lignicola
GAGAGAGAGAGAGAGAGAGAGAGAGAGAGAGAGAGAGAGCGAGTTTATTTAAGTCTAAGTCGAAATCTGCCCGAGATCTCTGCCTCCCGAGGGGCATAAGACGTGCTAGCGATCACCGAGCAACTACGTACAAGGAAATAGCGCTTGTGAGCAAAGTAACAAAGAGAAATACAGAGTGAAACAAGGAAGAGCTAGTATATCTTGCTTGAGGGCGGCTCGCCCCTTCGTGTACGTGGTCTTTAAGCCGCATCCCTCACCACCATGGTGCATCACTCCCCTTAATGATAACAGGTCGGGAATAGCCTCACGGCTTGCCCTTACGTAGCCTGTTAGGCTGGGGGTGGTATGCCTGGTCATGTGACCAGTGCTTACGTAGTAGCCTTGCCGGTGGGTTTGTCTTCTCACGCACAGCGGCTTCACCGTTGAGCTTAGACACCAATCCATATCGCGTTCTCTCCGTACGATTGCACGGCCAATTGTGTCCCCAATTGCCCTCACACACGTATTGATAGACCTGATCGTCACATTCAGGGCAGGTCCTTTCCTTAGGTCACTTCGTTTCCTTTAGTTGCGCTATACCGGGACGGATCGATCACAGGCAGTGTCCACTTTTGCCGGACCCAGTTGCCCACGACGCCTCAAGCTCCGACTAACCATCTCAACCCGTCCGTGACCGTCTAGCTCGAATATCTCGGAGATTCCACGGCGGTGTCTCTTCCTCAGATGCCCTGGGATGCATCTCATCACCCCCTCTGAGTCTGGCGAAGCCCAGACAGCCAGTGTCATCACCTCTGAAGTATGCCGTGAATTGCCACTGGGCGTGCTTCTGGATGGCGCGACTGTCTTAACAGCGGCTTCGTAGGACCAGCTTGTCAAATCAGATACTACCTTCGCAATGATATAACTGCATTGTATGTCTGCGTCGACAGAAGGATGACGTGCCGGACTGGGCGGTTCTTTGCTTCAGGACGTTGTCTTGGTCTTGCCTCGGCACAGCTAATGGAGGGGGATTGATCCTAACTCTACCATGACCATACAGTTAAGCAGGCAACCAGGTATGGACTTTCCTAGTTGGGACTTGTGCTTCCAGCGGGTTCTAGATAAACACTTCTGATCCCAGGTCAGTTTGCTCTCAGAAGGTTCATTCGGGCGGGTTAAAAAAATAAAATTGAGCCTTCTCGACTGGGAAGCACCAACTCGTTACATCCCTCTGGAGATTGAAAACCTCGATCACTATCTAGGTCTCGCTACCTACCTGAGGTAACAACCTATTGGGAACTGGACCCGTGCCTTATATGCCGATATCTCGCTCTTTGTTCTTTCCTACAAATAACTTCTAGGCGTAGCTTCCGCACGGGCTCGTCTCCATTACGAGGCCATTCGTTCCTTCACTTTCTAGTTCACTTTCCAGTTCACAAGTCCAACATCTGGCAACGGAAGCGATGATGGGGTCACGCCCGCATGAAAACGTTCAAGGCCTGCTCAAGAGGTACGTATCTTCATATCCATGCTTGCCCATTCGAAGTCAAATGGCTCCCTTCCATTAACTCGACCGTCGTCCTGCCCAGCCTCAATAACCACCCTCAGTATGCGGACCTTGAGATTATCACGCGGAATACGTGCTACGATGCCCACAGGGCCATCGTATGCATTAGATCCAGGTACCTGGAGGCCAACTGCAAGCTTGTAGGAGAGAATTCGGTTTGTATATCCAACTGAAATCGTCCCAGACCGAGAGAATCTGACCGCAGCTAAACCACGAATTTCTCACAAGGGCAAATGGGTTATCAAGCTTGAGGACGACGACCCTCGGGCTGTGAAAAAGGTCATTGACTACCTCTACCGCAACGACTACTCCTACTCGGATGCTCGGAGAGCAGCCCGACTAGGGTGGGGAAACGGCGGCCGCGTGGTGAGGGAGGACGATCCATATGACTTTCATGACAACGTCACTGTCGTGAGGATGGAGTTCGATGAGTCTGGTAACATCATCGTCGCCGACCAGCCACCGCAGCCACCGCAGCCACCACGTGAGCCTGACGGAAGCTCCCTCGGCCTCCATGCCGACGTGTACCTCCTTGCACGGAAGTATGGCATCAAACCTCTCCGTGACTTGGCCCTGCGCAAATTCGAGGCCGTGGCGGAGGTCTTCTGGGATCGCTGCGCTTTCCTCTTGGCGGTGAAGAAGGTCTACTCTGGGCACGTCGCCGATCAAGACCTCGGGCTCAAGCGGAAGGTGGTCCAGGTCATCCTCAAGCACCTAGACTTGTTGCGCAACCGGAACCTACTGGTTATCATGGACGGCACAGAGCTGGCGAAGGACATCCTGCTGCAGGCACTGGACAATCTTGACAACGATGTGTAGACGTGTTTTGATATTGTGGCCCACAGGAGGGGAGGGGAACTGGATTAGAGCCTGGTTACATGCTCCGTCACTTTCTGGGAATGGAGGCGTTGGAGTTTTGAGCACGAAGTGATGGAGATTCCGAAACAGCTGTCAACGAGGGTCGCATGGACGTGGAGGGTTTCAATGGTTTTTGTTTCTGTATTCGCGAAGATCTTACAAGGTAGTTTGAACAGCTGATGTCGTGTCAAAGCCATCAGACACCACCGGTAAACCAACCGGCTCGAGATAGAAAAAACAAACATCATCTATGCCTCTACCGACCGTTCTTTTCCGGCGCAATAAACGTAACCGAATGAGAACTAAACGCTCGAGATGCAGATGGTGAAATGCAGTGGGCACTGAGACGCCAACGGATGCACTTCCTGCAGCCCCAACACGTATTATGACGAAACAAACCACCAATGAGAAACCGCTTCAGAAGCCATCACGCCGCCGCACTCGCACCAGCTGATCCGCTCCACTGCAACATCATCTCCTCCAGGCTGAACTCCGCCGCCGCAACAATCATCTTGACGCTCTTCTCCTTCTTCCCCTTCGCCGCCGCCGGCTGCTCCGCCGCCGGCTCGCCGGCCGGCTTGATCCCGGCCTCCGCCATACGGATCATCTGGTCGATCTGGTCGGCGCCCGCCGGGCGCTGCGGGGCGGCCCCGCCGGAGACGAGATCGTCGAGCGTCGACGGCGCGCCGGGGGTGCCGGGCGGGTACGCGTAGGTTCCGGGCGGCCTCTGCGGCAGGCCCTGCGAGGCGGCGGCACCGGACCCCCCGGTGCCGGGGGGTCGGGAGGGGAGGTTCGAGGCCAGGTAGCCGGGCGGCATGGGGGGTCCGCCAGGGGGAGGATATGAGGGGGGGTACTGTGAGTGGGGGTAGCCTGGCTGTCCGTAGGGCTGGGGAGCGGGGAAGGGGGGGGCCTGTGGGTACATTAGCGGGAGTTGGTTAGTCGGGGTGCCGACGGACCATGGCCATGCGGCCGTGGGTCGGGCATATATGTTGTAAGGGCCACTGACAAACGCGCCTGGGCTGGCAACATGGCCTGCGCTCTGCGTATCTCTCGCCGCGCTAAGAACGCCGCCTCCAGTCTGCAGGGCCGCTGTGCGCCGTGCCTTGTGCTCATCCAGCCTCTTCTTGAGCTCCTCCGCCGTCTCGATCTTGAGCTTCTTCGCGGGGCCCTGCTCGCCATTCTGCCCCGGGGGCGGGTTGCCGGTCGTGGCACGTCGCTCCTCCTGGGCCTCGTAATAGGACTGAATGATGCGGGACTTGTGCTGGGCCATGATGTCCTCGGGTATGCCCTCTATGCCGAAGATCTCGATGTTGAGGCTGTCTCTGTTGGGGAGCGCATTGTCAACCTTGTCGAGCGCCTCCTTGTGGACTTGATTCATGTGCACAGAAAGGCCTGTATGCCAATGGCAGACACATCTGTTAGCAAAGCAATAAGACTCCTTGACTACCTGGTGACCAATGGAGGATGGGGGGATGGTGCTGGGGGTTGGATGGGAAACGTACCGCCGGCCGTATTCAATCTCCTTCCGCATCGATCGCATTTGAAATGCTTCGCCTTTTGATGAGAGATGAGAAGCTTTAGATCCTCGAAGTCTCGCTCACCTACATAAGAAGGGGGGTCAGTTAGTGCGCAAAAAAAGGCTCGGATGAGTTAAGAAGCACTGACAGTAATAGCACCATGGACGATCCAGGATCTCCTCCAAGGGAGGATGCCGGGTTCTCTTTTTGTTTCCCATCTTATATCACGAATATATTCAGCCGAGGGTTATTGTGGATGAACTCTAGGAGCTGGGAAATCTGAAGGATTGAAGCTTGCAGAGCGTCAAGGAGGGTTGTCGGCGCGAGTTTGTAGCGCAAGTATCGATGTATGCGCAGGCGCGCTGGTTGAGCTTGAGTGTCGCAAAAGAAGTTGAGGTTGGCCTCAAAATCTGGGGCTAATCTTCTTCAGGATAGGTGTGGGCCCACATTTCAAGGATTGCTGCATCCGCGCGACAGAGCTCAAGACCAGCTCAAGACAGTCCCAGAAAATGATCAGAAAAACATCAATGAAGTTATGTTCTCTGCTTTCTACCTTATACGGTAATGTATTGAGGCGTTGCCTACAGAGCGACCGATCCTTTGAAACTGCAAGTCTGTCCGCCTCGAATCGTGCCCTTTTCGAATCTAGATGTGTCTTCAGGGCAAGATTGCCTTCCCGCTGCTGGTAGTAGTAGCGAGAGGGCAAGCCAGGCAGCAACTCCTACGGAATGGCACACGGAAGAAACTACACTCCGTACGCTGTAAGACATGTGAACTAAACTAGAGGTGCAACACCATATTAACGATCGAGGCACGCGTACATCGATGGCTACTGAAGGCTGCGACATAAAAATGCGGGAATGTCTATGAGTGCATCCCGGATATATACCTAATCCTTCACTGAGACCTCAACAATTAGATTCTAAGCGTGTGTGGTTTAAGGGTAAAATCCATCGTTGCCATCGATGGGCTCCCGGTTCGAGTCCGGGCACACGCAAATCTGTCCCCTTTTTTTTGCCCAATCTCTTTCGTCTCTGTTTTCAGGATTTTCCCGCCCAAGCTTCTTCTCTTTTGCTTCGCTCTCTCCCAGTGCTGCTTCTCTTTTCCTTCGCTCTCTCTAGTGCTTCTTCTTCCACTCCCTGAACATCCATGGTAAGATGACAGGCAGGCCCAGGTATTAATTTAATCCAGTAGCCCAGTGATGCGGTATCAGTTTCCCATCCACGACTACATCTACATCTGTTCGGCATAGCAAACACTCTGCCCCGCTTTCTTCGTTTGTTTCTGTATACTTTTATTTTCTGGGTCACAAACTATTCGCCTTCCTCCTCTAGAATATCTCTTCAGCCCTCATCCGAGCACCTCCATAAACCTCGCAAAATCCAACGTGCTCAACCCCGTAGCAGCATCCCACCCCTCACCAGCCTGCCACCCAGGCTCGAAACCATTCCATCGCTCGACGGACAGCTCCCGCTCGACCCACTGCTCGGCTCTCTGAACGCGCCCCTCATCCTCTCCGAGTACAGCAGCGGGTTCAGGGACCCGAGGCTGGGCTTGCCCTCCCTCATCCTCTCGACGTCCGCTAGCGCCATCATGGCCGCCACGACTGGCGTGCTCGCGCTCGTGCCCTTCTGTGTCCACCCGGGCTGCATCAAGTAGCGGGACCCGACGGTCAAGAGGTCCGGGTAGCCTCTGCCCCGGAGGTCGTACCACCCGGCGTGCGACCCGTTGATGCGCCGCAGGTACCCCTCGACCGCGGCGTCCTGCCACGCCGGCCGGCGGAAGTACTCGCTGAACCCGTCGGAGCTGAACTAGACCGGCTCGGCGGGCGCGTATGTCGCCGTGGCCCCGACCGCGGTCACGTAGGGGCAGTCGACGGGAAAGATGGGTATGAACTCGGATGTGCCCTTCCCGTCGTTGGAGAGGCACGGGCTCGACCTGATCCCCGCGGCGCCGCCAAGCCCGTCCCCACGAGCACCGAGACGCCGCGCGCCGCGGCCTGCATGAACAGGTCGCACACCCGGCACGCGTACGCCTCCGGGATGAGCTGCTCGTCGTCGGTGTACGAGATGGAGATGGCGTGCGGCATCCCGGACTCGCGGGCCAGGAGGTGCTCCAGGATCTCGACCCACGGTTCGTTATGGCTCTTTTCGCCCGGGATGAGGGTCCCGTTCGGGCCGGAGAGGTCGGGCCCCCGGTCGCCGGTGGAGAGGTACGTCGTGTTCATGGGCTGGATGAAGGGCATGCTGTAGAAGGTGTCCAGGGCCGCCTCGACGCCGGAGCCCTCGGTCGTGTCGCTACCGCCATTGACGGGCTCGACTGTCAAGTTGTAGTCACTCCCCGAGTAACCAGTCTGGCGCCGGCGGGGACTGTCGGAGTTCAGGAAGGTGTGGATAGATGACACGCTGGGGTACTGCTCCAGGAAGCCTGCGACTCCAAACTCGGTCCGGGATGGGCCATCCGGCGGGGTGTAGTTGATGTTATACAGCTCAACAGGGCAATATGGAGTAGTATACTGCCAGCAACTCTTGGGGTCTTGCGTTGGCGAGTAAGTCTCGATCTCGGGGTCACCACGGGCTTCCGACTTGTCTAGGGACGTCCGTCTCCGCCAGTTGGTCACTTACACATATCCTGCCTCCTCGAGAGATCCGAAGGGTTTAGCTCGATGACCTCCCTCTGTTTCGACTCCCTGATGAACTGGGTCACGGGATACACACACGGCCTCAGCCAGCTCCTCTGGCAGGTTGTACTGCTCTGCCCGAACGACACGCCTGCCGCTCTCGGTGTATTCGAACCTCCAGAGCTGGCAGCCAAGCAGGTTGTTGACCTTTCCCACAGTCGCCCTGAAGCGGATCCAGGCTCCCTCCTCACGGGCAGTGACGATTCCGGCGCCTGTGAGCCAAGAAATAACAGCGCTTGAAGCAACCTTACTCGGCTTTTGGAAAGCCTGCATCTGCTTCTGAGACACACGCGCGCCCTAGTCGGGATTTAGCGGGTCGCTGATGGGGTCCAGACGTTGTCTGAGCGCTTCAAGGCCGGGCTGCTTCAGTGCGATGCTGGGGTGGACGGAGGCGTCTTGGGCTGCCGGCTCAATGCGCCTCCATTTGGATGGGACCTCGGCGGCGATTTCATGGACAACATGTTTCCGTCCTGCTGACGAGGGGCGACGGGAAGCTTGCGTACTGAAGACGAGGCCGCAAATGGAGGCCAGATACAGGATCCTCATCTTGACCGGGCGGGCGCTGCAGGCGGATGTCTCAACGGCAAGTACACAATTGAAGCCAACAGCGCAGGACTGAACGTGAAAGTGAACGGCTGGACTTACCTAGGTACATATCAACCTCCTCAATAGGTCCGGGGAATGCACCGCTAAAGGCCGAGCACTAGCATTTACATCATCATGACTCGGGGAGGGCGGATACCTTCGTGTCCAAATTCGGACGGCGATGCCATCTATCGATCAAATATCGACCTTTCTAGCATTTACTGTCAGTAGATCTTCATTTACTTCCCATTGACGGGATTTTTCTTTCGGTGGAGCATTGAGGTCCATTTGAGAGCTCGTGTTCCTCCCTAACAGTTACGAAGGCTGCCATTCAGTCATACCACGGAGAACGACACCAATTCGTGCTTATTTTTACTCAAGATCACCCCCGAAAGTTTTGCCTTATCCCTCGGCATCTTCCAGTGCGGAGAGCACCCCGAATTAGGAAAGCCACTCACCTTTGGAGCGAACACGAACATTGGCAATACATATCACATTCACCACCTTGGTGGAGCCCATAATGTCCAGTGAGAATGTGGGATCACGATCCGAGCCGACATAAATCAGCCGGTTCATCGCTGGATTAGTGTGGTTTCGGACCGTCCTACCACCTACCTAGGCACAAGGTTCTGTCACTCACATTTTAATCTCCCCTCCGCTGCCGCTCTCCCTTTGCTCGTCAAAGACTAAGTAGAGTACCTGTTATATCTTCGGAGACAATGCAAAGCCGAAACTTCCTCATCTCGGCACTGGCTGGCTCTGCTCTCGCGGCCGTCGCCACGAACAGACAGGCTAGGCAGGAGACGGTCCCGACGGTGCACTTCCCGCTGCATTACTACTACGGCGGCGGGCACAAGATCGCGACCAACCTATTGCAGCCGTGGCCGAACCAGACCATCGAGGTCGTCTTCGACCAGGGCTCGGAGAACTTCTGGGTCTTCGGCCCTGACGCGATTAGCAACTGGGGCTGCACGGCGCTGTTCTGCCAGGGTCGGTGCAATGTCACGGCGGCGCCTTTCTACGATTGGCCCAACAGCTCCACCGCCTCCAATCCCGAGCCCTTCACGAGCTTCTACGCCTACGGCGCCTACACCAAGCTCGTCCAGGGCAGCCAGTCCGTCAACGACACCATGACCTTCGCGTCCGAGTCTGGTCTGACCAGCACGGTCGAGGGGGTCAGGGTGGCGCTGGCCGACTACATGCAGCAGCGCCTGCCCGCGACGGACACCTTCCCCAATGACTTTATCTATGATCTCGGCATCTTGGGGACGGCGCCGTTCTACCGCACGGACGAGTGGAACACCACGGGCCCGCACGTCAGGCAGGGCCTGCTCGAGAGGGGGCCATCAAGGCTCCCGTGCAGAGCATGTGGTTCGATGAGGCGCCCGAGGAGTGGAACGGCACCTTCATGGGCAACGCCGTCTTCGGCGGCATCGAGACGTCCAAGTTCATAGGCCCGCTGGTCAAGGTGCCGCTCACCGTCTCGGACGGCCTGGGCGTCAGCGCCGGGTACTTCATTAAACCCCCCGTCGTCTCCGTCGGGAACGTTACCCTGCCGGGCGGGTCCCGCACGGCCTGCCACATCGACTCGGGTACGCAGGTGGACCTCCACCCCGCCGACACCGAGGCCCTGCGCGCGGCGCTGGGCCTGGCCTCGGACCTGCTCGGCCGCACCGCCTGGCCGGGCAGCTGCGGCTCCATCCCCAGGGACCTGACCGTCGACCTAGTCTTCGCGGGCGTCGAGGAGGGGGAGAGCGTCACCATCAGGGTCCTGCTGCGGAACTACGCGAGGAACAACGCCGACGCCATTGATGGGTTCTGCTCGCTCAACATCGATACGGGCGGCTGCATGCTCGCGGCGCCCTTCTCGACCGCGGCCTATTTCGCTGCTGACGACGACGCCAGAGAGGTGGCGCTTGCCCAGGGCGGTGTCTCGAAGAGGGGCAGCCCGCCTGATGCCGGGGCTATGTCATTGACTATTCCATAATTAGAGCAACGCTATGGCGAATACAAGACACCGACAGCGGTGTATCGAAATGAGCAGTGACGTCCTGCGTCATTCTATGTGTGGATTGTGAAAACCACCGCTATTGTCGTGAGACGGCAAAGGAGAAGCCTGCCACTAGGTAGAAAGTGTGGCAATTCATTAGCAGGGACGGAGTCCCTTGCCGCCCTAGCGCAGACTCGTCGATGTGACATACGGAGCATTCCACGTACGTGTCACTAAGAGGAGGAAAACATGGCGTTTGGTCACCGACAAGCCAATTCATGCGACTTCACAAAGAAGTTAGTCGACCCCTTTGTAGTCACTCTCCGAATACATTCCATCACCAGCGTTTTCACGTTATTGCTATTTCTCAGAGGCCTACTTACTCACAGCTATGGCCTCTTTGTTGTTCCCTCTTTTGTTCAACCTTTTTCGTCCTTGAAGAGCTTATAACTGCCGCCCTAGCGGAACCCATGGGGCGGAAGATCGACAGAGAGATACACCATCTACTTACCTACTTAAGCACCTCCCGTCCCTATCTATATCTCCACCCACTGCAGAACTCTCGGCGCTTTCGCATCCTCCGCCCCTGACAGCAGACCTCTGTTATTCCCACAACCAAGGCGCGTTCCCCACGATGCCTCACAACATTAAGATCACAGAGGACCAAGTCCGCAACGCCGTCGTGCGAGCCAATGTAGACCCTGCCAAGTGCTAGAAGGTCCACTTCGACTACGGATGCGGCCACTCCACCAGCAAGACGATGATCTTCAAGGGGAAGCACTCCAACGCCTAGAAGTGCGCACTGGCGGGATGCAGAAAGGGCATCAAAGGTTCCATCGCGCAGCATTGCACCCAGTGTGATATCCCAGCTGAGGCACAAGCTAGCATTCCGCAGCAGGAGGACGTTAGGTGGGGTACGGACAAGTTTTAGTCACAGGCAGCTAGCCACGTATCTATCATCTAGGTACCTAGGTACACACCTGATTAGTTTATGCTCACACGGAAACAGACATATTCACACCTTCGTTCCCGGGTTTGGTTTCACCAATTATGATTAAGTTTTATTGTATACACAACTACCTGTACGCCAGCAGTTGCCCGCTGGCTGAAGCTACTCTGGCGTATGATGAGGCACTCGAATTAGCTGATGTATCTAACTTAGAAGAGCGAGATATTATGGTCTCCCTAAATAATTATTCCTTTGCTAAATTATGAAGTAGAAACGCTTGGAAGATAGCAAACTATTTTGTCTGTACTTATACAAATACCAATACCAGCGGGGTGCCTGCTACGCGGTAGGGACCAATGTGAGCTTAACAATGAGCTTCTGGTTTTGAATAGGAAAGAAATTTCACAGGACCGCAGACGACACAGAGGACCGCCCATTCCTGAACGTGCCTAGGATATAAAGGAGACCCGGTGGTAACAATTTATGGTAATGAGATGACCACCGATGTCCAAAGAGTACCTAGTATTTCACCTAACCCCGAGCGGCATATTCCTGAGCTAGATGCCTCCGTGAAGTCCCATCTACCCCATGTCTCAAACGATACTGATCCCACGAACTGTTCACATCAATAAGGACACCCGGAAATTGGGGGCAGATCACACAAAGTAGTGCCGAATCAACCACCGTAAATCACCTTCATTCCTGACAGAAATTTGTCATCCATGCTCATCCTTCCAGGGCAAGTAGAACCAACACAGTCCCAGGCGGCACACGAAGTGCAAGCCGCGTGGCACCTGCACCTTCTTCTTCCCGGCGATCTGGCCCTTGCTCGAGACGCCGCAGTGGCATTTCGGATTGTCGGCATGGTTGCCGCGGATGTCGGCGAACACGCTGAAGACGTCGCATCGGGCGCAGAGGTAGCAAGGGCGGCCGGCGTTGCCCTTCGGATTGTCCTTCGAGGTGATGAACTTCTGGGCTGGCTTTTGGCAGGCTCGGCACGGCGGGGGCTCTGTCGGGAACGGCGCGAGTGTGAGGGTCGTCTGTCCGACCCTGGGCATTACGGTAGACTCGGGGGCATAATCAGATGCGATGAATGGGTTGTTGCACTGGGAGGGAACGGCTTCTGTATTAGTCAAAGTCTGCGTAGATTGTATCAATGGGAGGATTCATTCCGTACCTGCATAGTGATGATGTTGGTCCCGGCTTTGCCAGGGTGTAGATAAGGCTCGTTTAAAGTAATTATTGCTTCCTGGTGGGCGGCCCTGCGTTCATCGAAGCGATGGAATGACCAGCTGTCGAGGGGGAAAGGAGGACAGAGAGACAGGGTGAAGAAGGGTCCCATTTATTGCCGGAAAACAAGATCCTGTGCAGATAGCTTAACGTGGAGATGGCAAGATTCTGGCCCGTTGTCAGCAGCGTTTGTTTGCTTTGCACTTAGTTTCGATGTCTGCCGTCATCGCCACTACGGACGCTTGCTTGCAGGAGGATTGGCACATCTTCTCCCATGCGAGCAGCCGTTTTCAGTCCACTAGACGGCTCACGGCATCAGGTCCTGGTGCCACGCTGCTCTAGACAGGAGCAAGAAGAATCCCGAAACCCATCATTTCGCTAGAAACAAACGGCCCTTCCTAGTCCCTAGGCAGGATAGAAGCAGGAGACTGATGCTACTTATTCTAGCAACACCTTCCCTTCCTCCTTGTTTACGAATTTGAGTAAGAGAGATGGGCTGATGAGACCCTAAGTTATGATGCTTTGACACTTGTTTTGTTAGTGTGGGGGCAAAGAAGCAATCAACTGACAGGCCTCGAGTTGTCTCCTGACTGAAATAGGGAGTAGGCAGGTGTTTGATATTACCTTATAGAACAGACAGACATGTCGTCTAGCCATATAATGACTTAGTATATTCTGGCCCTTGACGTATGGTCATAGAGGACTGTCTAAGATTCAACTACACATTACGGCGTATCCTTCATCATCCATGCTGCCCAAAAACCGCAAACACCCTAAGGGAACAGCCCAAAGCAGTTGGCATAATACGTCACCGTGGCCGACCAGTCCGAGAAGACGCCCAGGACGCCGACCTCCCTCGCCAGCACGTCGAGCAGGTTGAACACGTCCCCATCGTTGTTGGTCACATTGGCGATGGAAGCGAAGTAATACCCTCCCTTGGACCCGTCACCAAGCCAGCCGGACCTCTCGAGCGACCAGGTGATGATGTCGAGCCCGAGCCTCTTAGCCTCGGTGGCGTACACCGACGGCACGATCTTCTGGCCGGCCTCATCCACGGTAACGAGATAGGGCAGCGGCGGCGCGACGATCTTCACCCCGTCGGCAGCGTACCGCGTCAGGTTCGCCACGGCGCCGGGGAAGGCCCCCGGGGCGTCGCCACTCTCGTCCAGCAGGACGGCCTGCCTCCCGAACTCGGGCTCGGCCCTGAGCCAGTACAACACGTCGGCGTAGAGGAAGCTCTGGGGCCAGACGCGGGACGGGTGCACGCCGGCCTCACGGTACTCGTCGATTAGCTGCTGCGCGTACCTCTCCTGCGTGTAGTCGCCCCCCTTGAAGGGCATGGGAACCTCGGGCGTCTTGAGCTCCGGGGTGAACTGCAGGCCGAGCCCGTCGATCAGGGCGATGGACTCGCGGTGGCTGAGCAGCGTGCCGCACGCCCTCGAGTACAGGTCCGTCCGGTAGGCTGGGGTGCCGCCCAGGTAGTCGGCCGGGGTGGTGGCGCTCGCGTTGGAGGCGTCCATCTTGCCGCAGAGCGTCTTGAACTCGGCCAGCGTGATGTCGCTCGTGCAGCACTTGGCCGTCGCGGGCGTGCCCGCCGCCCGGTCCGCGGGTCGGAAGGGCGTCGTGCACTTGGCGTTGAGCTCCGGCACGGCCACGATGTTGGTCGTCGTGTGCAGGTCGCACTGCGCGTGCCGGCAGACGAGCTGCAGGTCCGAGGTGAAGGCCACGTCGCACTCGAGGATCCCCGCGCCCATGCGCGCCCCCGCGAGGTGCGACTCGAGCGTGTGCTCGGGGATCTGGAGCGTGCCGCCGCCCCGGTGGCCGATGGAGAAGTTGCTCGGCTTGATGCCCATCTCCTTGCACGAGCTGAGCTTCTGCTTGAGCGGGCCCTCGTCCATGTTGTCGATCAGCCAGTAGGGCCTAGGCCCGAGCTGCACGTTCTTGACCGGGTGGTGCTTGACGCACGGCTTGGTCGGTGCTGAGGTGCTGGGCTGGGGCGCCAGGGCGAGAAGCCCGGCGAGGGCCGCTTGGAGCTGGGTCGTCCGCATTCTATCTCTTGGGGGTATGGCCCGACCAATTGAGTTTCAGCAGTCTCAGGGAGCTTGGATTCGAGTCAGAAACGAGAAACCAGAGAGACCGAGAGACTTCGGCGCGAAGCGGCTAAGCGGCAGGGCAAACGACCGTAGCGACCGCACTGGTGGTGGATGAGACGGGCTGCGCGCGAAGACCAAACGGCAGAAAAAAGCAACCGAAGAGAGCGGGAGGGATCTCGGTTTTATTCTGACATGCGCATTCGCTTGCGACCGACGCTGCCAAGCGGCGATGCACCGACGAAATATCCTCCCGCCCAGTCCAGCTTGGGGATCTTCCGAACTCATGGGCCATGGTCCCCAAGCTTGGGATTCGATCCACTGCGCAATTTCCCCTCATGCACGAGGTGGCAGCTTGGTATGTCATCATCACCGTCGCTTCGGTCGTGCCGTCGTGGAAGCCTTTTGCTGGTGTGGGTGTCTTTGAAAACAGGGTCCCGAGGACATGGGTCATTTGCTTTGACGGGTGAGGAACGTATGTTCTGCCCAGGAACCAAGGCCTCTCTGGCCAATCTCCGCCCTTGACGCGAGCACTCCCGCCGGTATGCCTGCATTTTGAACTGTCGGCCCTGGCAAGTGGAGGGGCCGTTATGAGGGGTCAGTGACATTATGTTGGAAGCTTTATCTCCAGAGGCTGGGGTATCTGGCTTGGCAACCATTTCGTACGAGTGGATGGATACACGTGTGGTGATCTCTGGCTGATAAGGGATGCTGCTAGAAAATCACGTGGATTACACAGCTTCAAGCTTACATACTTCTCCGGAAGGAGCTGGGATTCTTGGCAGACTTCAATATTGGCAAGATGAAGGTTGTTGTTGCTAATTGCATAAGCCAACCATTAATTGAAGCTCCTGCGAATTGCATAAGTCTCCAGCTCTCTCACTGCCTCCGGGCATCCTCCGGTTTCGAAAGACAGTATTAGGCAGGATAAATGTCAGAACATTGTCCCACAGTCTTCTATCAGCGAGGGCGAGGGCGAGATTGTTTTCTCTCTTCCGTTCTCACAATTTTCAACTTTGGGACAGACATTAAAAAGTGTTGCTAGCCCAGAGGCTGAAGAAATATTTTGAGTTCACTTTCAACGCTATTTTCGACCTGAGAAGCAAGTTGGTAGATAAGTCTTCGGAAGGCTGTTTACATCCACATATGAGGTATCTACCTACCTACTTAACCTGGTCTTGATCTTTTTCTAAGGAAAACATAGTGATTTGCTTGGGCCCTTAACTATTCTTCCTTAGACATTCCAGTCCCTAGTGACCCTCTCATTCAATCCCCTGGATCATCCCCTGTGATGATAAAGCCGCATTGCAGAAATAATTACCCGTACCTTCACGGAAGGTTGAGAGCTGATACTTAACGAAACAAAGGTCAAGACTGTAGGCACATTTCCTGATTGTGAGTTTGGCATACATAGACGGCTAGCTCCGACTTCTGAATGGTGGCAAACCTCAGGATACCGACGTCCCATAGGGCACCATCAGGGGCCTACCGCACTTGAAGGAAGGATCCTAAAAAAACTCAAGCGTTTAATCCTGGTCACTGTCATTCTAAGAGCCGCTTCCGAGCTCTCGTATCGTATTTTCCGACACTGCCGATGATCGACATGGGTATTGTTACCCAATATCCGGTAAAGTGGATGAACCTGTCCCTCAAGGTTCGCTCCCGGGCTTAGTCCAGGTCCCCATTAAGATCCTTTACGCAGTACCGACGACCAACGTAGTATGAGCCTCAAGTGCCAAATGATATGGCATGCGGGGTAGCTCTGTCATATTTGCCAATAGAATCATCCAAATCACTAAATTTCTGGGTATGTCGTTGGTGTTACGTAGCCTGCCTAGGACCGCTTATTCCATATAAGGCTGCTTCTCTGCAACGCCCACTAGGAAGAGGAGGAGTGTAGCCTGAACAGTTCCCAAAATATTCGCTGCTTTCAACTACTTAGGCAAACCGGTGAGAAAGAAGATGGCTACAGCAGCAGCCATGTGGCTCTCAATAATTTCAACCGCTTCATTTCTCTCAATGGGGAGAGGCCAAATAGTGCCACCAGCGGGCCCTTGCACCGATCCAACAACCTTGCCGAGCTGGACGGTGGACAACGTCAACCTCACCTATGGCGACGACCATGGGGCAGCCTGGTTCACATTGGCAAATTCAGTGACCAATAAGACCGAGTCTCTGACTTGCCGTCTCTTTTATAACAGCCTATGCGAGATCGAGGGGACTCCAGGAGATTCCAGCCTACACTTCGAGATGCAGATCAACATGGATGTTGCGTTTGTCACAATCAACCAGACAGTCACCTGCGACACTTCGTGAGTACAGGAACAGCCATAGTTGTTATTGCGACCCAAGCCTGAACCGAGAGCAGAACTGACACGGAATTACTTCTGGGGATCACAGGTTAGCATACATCGTTGGAGGCACAGAGCTTTGGATCACTTGCCCAGAAGTGTATACGCCAGACATGGTCTGCCACGGAGAGTCAGTGACGGTCAAGGGGAGCTTGCTCGCGAGTTGAGTGTATCATAGATGCTCTGTCCGTGCAAGACACATGGCGAGGAGACTCTTAGCTGCCTAATGGGGTGATTAGTTGCATTTCTTTCCCCGAGTGGCTCGAGCTGCATTCGGCCGGCGGAAAGCGGAAGGGCGATGATGGAAGGGTGAGAATGTGGAAAGGAAACGTGAAAGAGGGAGAATAAGGAAGCGAGTCTGAAGCAAACTGGATAATCACCTCGAGTCGGGAGCATCCCGCCTCGGGGCTTCAGGGAAATTCTCAGAAGTCGAGTTGCGGTACCGCCGTGGCTGTTCGCAACTCCCGTTCCCGGGTACGCCAGACTCCCTGAGCAGCAACAGAAACGAAGTGAGCCTTTGGAATGCAGCTGCTTCCTCAACTTTGACGAGATGTGGGACCGGGCATTATGCCCATCCCGGCAGGTGTCACGGAGTGAACGCCACCACACTGTATTAGTTAACTCTCCATGCTCAACGAGAACCAAGAGCCAAGATGGCTGAGTAGTTGACACGAAACCGAAACCGAACTTGACCCTCGGAGTCAACTGTTCCCGATTCTAGCACAACCATGAGGCGTGATGTTCGACCCAGTGGCAAACGCTAGACACCCGCCCTAGGTGTTGCGGGGTCATCCGGATGGGTATCCTCGGTCTTGCCCGGAGTCTGTCGGTGTTGCCATGTTGGTCCTTCCTTACGGAGATATTGGCTCTCTCGTCATCCCAAGCTATCAAGGCGGGATGTGCAGAGTGGTAGAGGGGACTAAGGGACTTGGTTAAGCAGCTCCCCCAGGCTTCATCACGAGATAGCGCCTGCACAAGGGAGAGAGAAAGTCTTGATTAGCTGAAGCGGTTAAGTAATAGCAGGTTGTTCTCAACGCGCTATCAAAGAGATGCCCCCATGCCCATGCCTGCTGTCATCTCATGCCTGCATACGCCGATCAAGTCTAGTAACCCTCGACCCCCTCGTTGATCGTTCTGCGGGTGTCCCCGAAGTCAACCTTATCCAGACTGCATGCACTTGAAGTTTCAGCAGCGCTGAACAATACGTAGTCGTCAATATTGAGGCCAGACGTGCGTCTATACCGCTCGGCAGCCCGGATGGATAGCCGATTTCGCCGTCGCTTCACAGGTCCTAATTGAGAAGGTTGTTCCAGCCCTCATCACAGCTTTTGCTCCGGGGGCGCGGCAGTCAGGGAGTCGAACATGGTATTTTCCATCCCCAATCCCCCGCAAGACGTGAAACTGGGTGTGCCAACTGACAAGGTGCCAACTAGCAAACCTTGTCTTGCAACTATTGCTTGTCACATAACCGCATGACAAACAGCAATGACGGAATTTGGCCACGCACACCCTAGTCGTCTTAACCGTGGGAGCAAGCGGCATGTGGCTTGAACTATTGAAATTTGAGCCTCTCCAAACGGCAGGTCTCTAGGCGATCAGCGGTTGGGCTGAGAATTGAACGTCCCGGTCTGCCGACGTTAACGGTGGGGCCGTTTTTTTCGCGCAATCCTGCAGAATCCAATCCACTCCTCTAGGCTCAACCTAGGGAGAATCCAGATCTGGGAGACTGGGGGGTAAGACAGTCGAGGCCAGGGAAAAGCCTGTCATTCCATTGACCGCATGGAGCAGATAAGGATCTGCCCACGGGCTGAAAAATCGTGGCAGTTCACAAAATTGCCCGAAACGGGATATCCAGTGAACCAGAGAGGACAGCAAGATCAGGCAAAGCAAGGCACGCCAGCAGAATGTTGGAAGGAACGCAAAAAGGAGTGTGGCAGGACACGCAGGAGTGGCAGGAGGAGGAAACCTGGAAAGGAAGCCAAGGAAGCCTCACCAGCGTGGGGCGACTTCGCCAAGTTGCCGCGGTTGGCCTCAATGATGGGGCGCCGGCCGAGATGACGCAGAATTGCCAACATGTGCTGGTGTTGATGGTTGCAACCATTCAGCGACCAGTGCAGGCATCAACTGACAACTGGTGGGACGACCGTGCCTTCCATGAGGTGGGTACCTAGGTACGGAAAATACCCCTCTCCTTCTTGCCCTCAACTCCTTGTCCTCGCGTCTCCGGCTGCTAGCGGATACACCACTGACGAAGAATGCCCTGTAATTTCCCGCAAGCACCACTCAAGACCCCAAGCTCCAACTCTCTCACCCCAAGGCCACTGCAGGTCCTGCCTGAATTAGGGCGCCGCCCCGAATACGGCGGCCGAACTGCCAACGTGCCTCCTGCCGACCCCAACACCCCGCACCATTGGCCAGAAGCCAGTCCGATCGATGTTGCGGCTGCTACCCTACTGCAGGAGACTGCCTGGGTCTAGATATGCCACCCCCTAAACCGGATTAGGGAGGTTGTTTTGTGGGCTCGAAAGCTGAAGTGCCGCCCTCTATCCCTTTATCGACGGGACCTGGAGGCTTGCTTGGCTTGGCAGATCCTTTAGGGGGGTGTTCGTACGGACCAGGCCCAGGCAACCACTGGACTTAAAGCACCAGCCTGCAGCAATTCAGGTCTTTGGGTGCAAGGAATCCCCAGATGGCGACGCGAAACAAAAATTAAAAATCAAAATATGAGCACGATGGTATGCCACTCGAGACCAGAGATCCTCAAATGCCTTGTTCGCTAACCGACGTGAGACAGGGGGCAAATGAGCTTATCAGTCAACTTAACGTCGTATCTACCTTTTGGCAAGGGAGAGCATGTGAGCTCCTTAGCTTCCGCGACCTAACCAAGACGGCATGTTCCTTTGGCTTACTGTAACGGAACGGATTGACCACCCAACAGCACGATGCCAGGCGAGTCTGCTCGTCGCTCGCTGTTCCCCCAACTTTCCCCATGAAAGTGACGGACGACCACCGACAGCCGGTCATGAATCCAACATGAAGCCCTTCGTCCACCCACAACCAGCAGGTCGCAGCAATACAACCGCCGTGACTCGCCACCCGAGACACACAGAGGAAGCTAGGGGCCCAGAGACCTATGGAAAGCCCAAGATGGACCGGATTCGGGAAGTGCAAATATCGAGGCTAGAAGCTTCTTGGAAGCCTTCGGGGTGGACCCCTCCACGATAACCACCCTCCCCTCCCTCCCATCCCTGCCCTCCCTCCCGGCTGCACTCCCTCAAGCCACTCTGCAAGCCTGGCAAGTATGGATGACTGGATGCAAGTGATCCCCCGCGTCGGAAAGCGCCTATCTCCTCTGCATCGAACGCTCCATGCAAGCCAGGCTGCCAGTTCGAGCAGGGGTGGGCGTGGTTTGGCCTGCTTGCAGCAGCTTGCATTCTTGCTGTTCTGCTGAGAGCAGCCATTTTCTGCCCGTGCCAGCCAAAGACGCGTCCTCACCAGCTTCCATAATGTCTCCTCACCGCCCGCGCACGATGCCACCTTTGTGAGTGAATGAGGCAGGTGAGTTGATAATCTTCATGGCACATACTCTTTCGGGCAACGTCTCGGCCGCTCGCACGGGGTCCACGTGCAGGCTGGAAGTGGTCAAGTCGTGAGAAGATAGCGCAGCCAGCCGTGGCACAGGGGCGCGTCCGGAAGGATGAGTGGACGACAGGGCCTTGGAGGAACTGGACCCCAAATTTGCTAGGTCCCAGCCTAGCCCAGGGAGAACATGGCGGTCGACGGCATGGATTCGACCAGGACTCACGACTATATAAAGGGGGATGGGAAGGCACTATCCGCTGCATCCTCGGAACCAGGAAAGCAGCGCGATCTTCCAAGCGGCCCAGCCCTAGCCAAATTACCCTCAATATCTGCCCAATCTATTCCCGCTTCCCCCTTCCCGTGCCCACCGCCCCCTTCTTCCTCCGTCTTCGTCGACAGCAACTTCGAGTCGGCAACATGTACGTCAAGGCTCTTCTCCTCGCCGCCGCCGCGGTCTCTGGCGTCCGCGCCGTCGCCATAGAGGCCAACCGCTTCAGCTGTGGCACGCCCGCTCCCACTGAGGAGCAGATCGCCATATCGGAGCACTTTGCGCTCCAGGAGGCCGAGGCCCTCAGGAACGGCTCCGCCCTTGCCGAGCGGGCCACCATCAACGTCGATACGTACTTCCACGTCGTCGCCTCCTCCACGGCCGCGGCTGACGGCTACATCTCCGTAAGTGCAGACACACACTCTTGACTTCTTGAGTCTCTGACGAGATTGGGGTTGAAAGACACCGCTACCCCAATGCCTCAGTCTCAGCCTGCATGTACTAGAGCACCGTCTAACTCTTCTCGACGCCACAAACAGGACGCCCAGCTTACCCAGCAGCTCAACGTGATGAACAGCAACTTCGCCCCCAACGGAATCGCCTTCGTCCTCAAGGGCACCGACCGGACCATCAACACCAACTGGGCCTCTGACGGCAACGAGCTGGCGATGAAGACGGCGCTCCGCAAGGGCACCTACGCGGCGCTCAACGTATACTTCCTTAAGTCGCTCGGCGGCAACCTGGGGTACTGCTACTTCCCCGTCTCCAACGCCCCCGCCGGCTCGCAAAACCGCATCTACGATGGCTGCTCCATCCTGTTTACAACCGTGCCCGGCGGCAGTGCCACCAACTACAACCTGGGCAAGACCGTCACGCACGAGGTTGGCCACTGGTTCAACCTGTTCCACACCTTCCAGGGCGGCTGCACCGGCACGGGCGACTCCGTGGCCGACACCCCGGCCCAGGCCAGCCCCACCAGCGGCTGCCCCGCCGGCCGGGACTCGTGCCCCAGCCAGGCCGGCCTGGACCCCATCCACAACTACATGGACTACAGCTACGAGTAAGTCTCGGCAAAATACGCGTTATGCCGCATGCACCCGCTCCTTTTCATGTACAAGCCAAGTTTGCTAACCTACGTGTCCACTCTTCCCCACCACACAGCTCCTGCTACACTGAGTTCACCGCCGGCCAGACGGCCCGCATGACTAGCGCCTGGAACACCTTCCGCGCTGGCAAGTAAAGCCGGTCACTCACGTAGTCATTTTGAAGAGGCGTCCTCGGTGATGAAATGCATATATAGAAGATGCTGGGGTTGAAGAGGTGTTTAGGGGGGGAGTTGAGGGGTTGGCTGACTCGAGAAGCCCCCCTGCATCGGAGGGTGGGTCAAGGGTGTCTCCTAGATGACGCCGAGATGAGAGTCTAGATTGGGCAGATCCTCGCGTTTATGCGTCCTCTTTCATCAAGGGACAAAGATTCTGGTGTATATATTTACTACATACTGTCAACTGTCTTTAAACTTTTCCTGCTTCCCACTATGCCAATGTGTGATGACTGCCATCCGGTGACATTTCAAGGCTGCAACATTCCAACCCCCTCCTCCCTCCTCCCTCGAAGCGTAGATGCTTTGGCATATGACATGCATCCCCCCGGCTGGAACTCCCTAGGTACCTAGCTCGTTTCCCTCCAGAATATATTCTTGTCAAAGTAGTGTTGACACCTGCTCCTACCTCGACAGGAAGTCATCATTAATGAAAGGCATACGCTATACCTCGCTTCTGGGCTTTGTACCTCGCTCTTGAAACGAATAACTTATTCTAGTGGGTTAGCCCTGATGTTAGCCTAACATATCTAACACAGTCTTCCCACCATACTAGTCCTCCTTCCTGATTTCCTCACAGACTTCCTAGGATAATCAGAACACCATTCGCAACGAACACAACATGGAGGCTTGCGGAGATGAGTAAGGGCTGGGGGCAACGGGACATCGACCGAAGACGTAGCATCTGACCCTCTTGCTTGGCTTGACGAATTGGACGGCGAGGGAAGTTTTAGCTATAGGGAAGTTCAGGAGATTCTGGGAGGAGTATTGGAGAGGAATATGAATCTACCGGACTTCGGCGTTATCTGTCCTTCAATCGGACCGCCGACACCCGGCCCCGACCTCCCAAGCCAGAAAACACCAACTGAGGCGATCTACCTGGGCAAAAATTATCACAGACAAGCCGAGGTGGGAGCGGACGCGGACGTGGAAGCCAAGGAAGGGGGACAAGGCCGGACTTCAACAGAAAAAGGCCTTGGATGCGACATGCCGATGCCAGCCTTCTAGCTCTCACTGGG
>PYSP01000333.1:0-40827 GCA_003049395.1 Pseudohalonectria lignicola
GCGCAGACATATCCGATCGTCGGATGCGCCATCGTAGGGGCGGGCGCAGGGGCGTGTGGCGGAAGGGCATAACCTGGATGCGGGAGGCGGCCTTCCTCTTATGAGGAGGAGGAGGAGGAGGGGGCGCCGGCGGGGTTGGTTGTGCAAAGGGAGGTAGAAATGTACGGTTCAGTACTGGTAGACTCAGAGAACCAGAATGGCAAGGACGAATTTGACGATGGGAAGGACGAAGTTGACGATGGGAAGGACGAGGCTGAAGGTGGGAAGGGCGAGGTTGAAGATAAGAAAGGCTATATGCACAGAACTCGGCAGGAAGGGGGATTTCTATATAAGAATTCCGTGTATACGGTGCTGTGCGTGGAGCGCCGGCGGCCGTAACAAACAGCCACTTCCTGCAGCTGAAGACTGACGGGTAGCGGCCAAGTTCGGTCATCCAACCAGCAACAACAGCGGCAGCAACAGCAACAGCAACAGAAATAGCAACAACAACAGCAGCAGCCAATCTATGTTCATGTTTTTCTTTATTCGATGCAATCCAAGCGACAAACCAAGCTACGGTCGCCCTTATCATTGCCCCGCGGCGATATATGTGTGCTCAGGTTCGTCACCGAGCGTTGGTACTGGTGGCTGCTAGCGGGCCTGCCTTGCCTGCCGAGATGCCGACAGTCAAATCTGGCCCTACCACACGAGCACTGAGCCAAACGCTGGCCAGAAGAGCCAGAAGAGCCAGAAGAGCCAGAAGAGCCAGGGCTTCAATAAGAAATAGCAATTCATTTACTGTGGTGGCTCCCCTGAGGGTCCACTTGCAGACAAATATGAGGCAAAGGTGCGCGTTTGCACCTGGCGCTTTCGTCATCGAAAAGGCCGAGGCCGCGACCGCGATCGCACCGATCGAGCCGCATGCAGTCAACCGCCAATACTAGCATTTGTTAGGCCGACCGGGGATACCAGGTGCTCCGTAGGTGCCGTTTGCGGCAGCATTCAAATTAGCGCGTCTCACACAGAGAGACACAAACAACTAACGCCAAGGAACAGAAGGGCCAAAACGAATCTGCCCTTGTCAGCATCCAGTCCGCATCGCTCGGAAGACCGTGAGAAGGGGTGGTCAAGCGGGAAGTCAAACGCACGACACGCGGAAGCTTAGCCGAATCAGAGCGGCGATTCTGGGCATCCCCAGGCCCATTACTTGTTCTTGCTTTGTCTCTGCTTGTCTTTTCTTTCACGCCTAGGTCTACAAAATCCCAGTCTCCCCTCCGCCCTCTCGCCTTCTGGGTCGTTGCATCCAAGCATTTCTGAGAAGGTCCAACTCTGCTGTCTACTCTGCCATCTCCTCTGCTACTAGGCTTTCTACTTCTTCGACCAGCCTTGTCCTTTCTTGGCCCATAGCTGGCATCCCTAGCTGTCGGCAAGCAGCCACGTCACGGTCTAGTGGGCATAGTGCTCGCTCTCATCAACATGGACGGTTTCGGTGTCATTAACTAGACAGGCTAGGACGATGGAATCACGCTAGACGTTCGCCGGGTCATGAACCTACCCTTCGCCTAGGCATTCGACATTCTCGTAGAGCTCACTTATGACGAGACGATCTTGCTGGCTATCCTGAGGCAGGTGGACGCTTGTGGAAAAGTCGATCAAGCAAGGGGACGTCGTGATGAGAAGTCACCGAGAGGGCAGGACGAGAATGAAGCACGTGAAACCATCAACGAAGCGAGACAACGTTGGCAGCAGGAATACGACATAGTCCGAGACACCCTGCGCAAGACGACAAGGACGTACGCTAGCGCTACGAAGAGCGTGGCTACTCACCTCAGGAATGCGCTGCAGCACCTTGAGCAGACAGACCCCGAGGCTGCTCGGCGGCTTGAGGCAGAGACCAGCGACTGGATGCCCAGCCCCGAGGCGTGCGACGTGGAGTACAACGGCGTCAGCGTTACCTAGATGGATGCGCCCTGCGACAGCAACTGCTGCGAGTGCGACCGCCACACCGTCACCAAAGTAATATATATCCCATTCCCCACGTCGGCCCGTGCCGGCCACGGAGCTGGCTCGTCCACTGACATTTTTGGCAGAGAAGACAGCTCCATCCACGGCCGCCCAGCCCGGTCGGGGATACCATTTATGAATACGACAGGCCGTTCAAGAGAGCCGTGTTCGGGCCGGGGCTCCACGGCTTGGGGCAAGCCTCCCGTGTCGGAACGTCGAGGCTTCGGCCGCTGCCAAGCAAGAGGACAGACCGTGGTGAGATCATTCAGACGAACGTCACGGTCATGGAACGGCAGCCAAGCGGCCTCCCCTGGATCTTTGAGTTTGACACGGAGGACGGCCCTGCCTACTTCATCCACCAGTGTCCGCATGACGGGTGCGCCGGTCCCGTCTTCGGTCGCCACCCGTTCCGGAACGACCATGCCGTGAAGCACTTCAAAGCGTGCGGGATCGAGTTCCGGGACGAGACCGATCTGGCGGAGCGATACGCCCGACGAGGTTTGTCCCATCGGCCCAAACGCCGTTGCTGCTCGCCCCCACGAAGATGGATGCTGACCAGGCCCCTTGAGCAGTGATCCGCAACGGCGGCCGGAGAGGGTCGTCGATGCGGGACGCCAGCCTCGAGTGGATGCGCAACTCGAACAGGAAGCTGTACAACGACGATGACGAGGAAGCGGCCGGAGAGAACCCCTAATAACCTGCGACCGACTGCTAGCATGGCGGGCAGTCACCATCATCCGACCTGGGCGGGATCACCAGGCCGAATTTTGGAACGCCCACCCCAACCAAGCACAAAAGTAGCTGCCCGCATCGTGACCTCCACCTCTTTTATCGCGGGAAAGATCAAGAGGGGAAAAAATGAAAGTAAAGAGAGCAGGGGGCCATGTACATGACCGCGATCTCTACCACTAGTTGCGCAAGTGCTCCGATCGCGCCTCTCCTTTAGGCACACTTGGAGGATCAACGTTAAGGCACGTACGGATTGATCTTTTGAGCTTGGCAGTCACCGGAATAGCGATTTTGGTGAGGCGATCGTCAGGGTCGCTGAGGACAGCGACTTTCTTTTTGCGTGCGGCACTTATTACGTCAATCGAGAAGTGCAGCCATTTCACGGGCGGTGAGCGATTCTGCCGCACTGCCCCGTATTGTATTATCACCTCACTGCTGCTACCAGCGTTAGCTAGCATGAAAATTAATCCTCCTTCGACCTTTTACTTGCCAGAGGTACCTGCCATAACAACTCGTGTCGTCATGTTATATTCTGTCGCTACAACTGCCCATAATTTTGGGTCTTCTGCCCACTGTAGCAAGCGTCTTCTGGCCTTTATAGTAACGTGTTAACCCCATCTGCTTTATAATCCAACCGAGAGGGTCTTAGAATTATATACCTTGCTTGACCAAGAAAAACATAAATTCACACCATCCCCTATGACCCTTACTCAACGAAGAGATGAAATAAAATTATATATTGTAAGTTCCTGCCTCTCAACGTACACACTATATACAATAGCAACTATTAAGCCAATTTGTAAACCAGTACACGTCCTGATGAACAGCCAATAGCAATAGTAGACACTATCAGAGCCGAGCTGCCCGGCCGATACCCAGGCGGCAGCCATAGAAGATTCTCCGAGTTCCATGTAATCCAAACCCGATCAGGACTAATACCAATGCCTTGGAATTGTGCAGGATTGTCTGAGGGTTGACCTATATCTACCAGTTTGCCTATAGAAAAAATCCCAAGATCGGTCAAAAGATATGAGCCAGTATCATTGAATTGTAAGGTGTATGTTACCCCTACATCGATACTCTGTAAACATTGACTTGTGGCCGGATCCCAGATCTTGACGGTTTTATCGGCAGAAGCAGACGCGAGCTGCCTGCCGTCGGCTGAAAACACGATTAAGTTGACCCAACCGCTGTGGCCTTCGAGCGTCGAAAGACACGCGCCCGTGGTTGGATCCCAGATCTTAACGGTTTTATCGGCAGAAGCAGACGCGAGCTGCCTGCCGTCGGCTGAGAACATGACTGAGTTGACCCAACCACTGTGGCCTTCGAGCGTCGAAAGACACGCGCCCGTAGCCGGATCCCAGATCTTGACGGTTTTATCGTCAGAAGCAGACGCGAGCTGCCTGCCGTCGGCTGAGAACACGACTGAGTTGACCCACCCACTATGGCCCTCGAGGGTTGCCACACAAGAGCTCCAACCTGACTCCCGGAGCGGTTGTATCTTCATCCAGTTAGGGTAATACTCTGTGGAAATTTGTCTCACAATGCTAGCCTCAGGAGCAAAGACTAGTCCAGAAGAGTATGTTTGGAGCGGAGCCACCTCAATCGCTGGGAGAAAGTAAAGCACAAAACGGTATGCATCTTGAAGAAATATCTTCATATTGAGACCGATCTAAGGTTATATGTATCCTTAGTTGTTAAAATCCTAAGTGAATTATATAAAGTATATTAAGCAACTTACAGTTATATCCTGAAGGTTTATTAACATCTTGATACTGTGGTACACTTGGCCTATAAGGCTTAGGGCTTCAAGCCAGTGTAGGAAGTGGCGCTGAAGGTACTTGTGGACCTCGTCTCCATCTTTTATATGGCCTTTGCTCTGCACCAGATGAAACACCCAGTACCGGCAGGCGTACTGAACGTGAGCTGGTAAGGATTTGGTGATATCTTTCTCGTCGACCTCGGTGCGGGCTTTGCCGGGCATCTTCAAATCACAAACGTCTCTCTTGAGAGAAGATTGCAGACACTGGATGCATAATCTTGCAAGTTCCTGGTGGGTATTGGTCTCGTCAACCCAGAACTCGTTCGTATCGCGCTTGGTGGGATCGACGAGGAAATCGCGGAAGGACAAGTGAAACGGTCGAATCGGATAATCTGCCTTGGATGGGATATCGAGGACGGAGTGGAGATGGTTGAGTGTGCGGGTTAAAGGCGTAATAGAAATGTTAAGCAGATGTGATAGGGTTAAGGCTGAAACAGGCTCAGCCAAAAGAATGATAGGGCCGACGATCCCTTGGAATTCGCTCACTAGGCGACGCCGGGTTGCACCGGTCGTCCCAACAGCCAACTGATGTAAGACCGGGAGGTATGTAAAGTCGAGTTTATCGAGACCGCTGCTCTGGAAGTTGAGAGCTTTGGACAGTTGGCCCTCTGGGTCATGCCACGTCTCGTCTGCGATGAAACGGCAGACTGTTGCGGCAAAAATGAAAAGGGGTGCGGCCATGCGTACCAGAGTTTGGATGTGTTCGCCTGGCCAGTGTGGGGGAAGCTGCTGGCCGTCAAAGGCCTGGCTGTTGAAGCTGTCTCTGATCCTCGCTAGTTCATGGCTCAGGTATACAGAGATGTCGTCTTCGATTACAGACTTGGAGATCTGGTGAAGCGCCACGTCTCGGTATTTGCCGGTAATATCTTTGAAGCCGAGGCGAATCGATAATTCAGGTCTGCTTGTGATGAAGACCTGAGACGCACGGAGCTTAAAGCCTTTGCTTGCGAGAAGAGGTAAATAATGAGTTTGATGTCGTGATCATGGTCGCATTCGTCGAGGGCATCGATCACTATTGCAGTCGTACATGGATCCTGAGAACCACGGTGCACTTGGCTCAGTGGCTGCAAGATGAGCTTCTCGAACTGTTGCTTGAGGGCTTTTGTGTGGATAGCAGGGTCGGATTTGCGAGCCTGCCTGATGAACTGCAACATCCGGGGGTCCTCCGATGCCAGTTGGTCAGCTAGTGTGGTGAAGAGGAAGGCTGCATTTCCGCGATCACGCTCGCCCCTCTTAAAGAAGAAGCTAGCTCCAAGGACTCGCTGCTCATGGAGCCGGCTGGCCACTGTGCGGGAAATGGTAGACTTTCCCATGCCCGCCCCGCCATTCAGCCAAAAAATGCATTCGCTGTGGGGGTCGTCTACCCATGCCCGTATCTGATGGAGAAGGCCGACGCGGGTATTAGGATGGCACGTCACGTTGTGCTCCTCGGCACGGGAGTTGAATGCGGCGTTATTCGCCACGGGCATTGGGGGAAGCTCGCTCTTTACATCCCCTTCAACCTCTTTCCAAAGCCGTCTAAATGCCTTATCTTGTCCTTCACCATAGAGAAGGGGCATCTGGATGTCGAAGATGCCGAACAGCGAGTACGCCATGTCTTCCTCAATTGTAGTTTTGCGTCTTCCGATCCATGCTATTTTTTCAGGGTTACTGAAGCCAGACAACGGACTGCCTCGAAGGGCACTGAGAGGAATCCCTGTTATGTCGCGGATAAGCTCCTCCAGGGAGAGCCTGTCCCCCAGCCGCATACACTCTTGAGAGAAGAATTCAACTGAGGCTGGAGCGACAAGCTCTTGAAGGGTCCATCCGCGGGTGAACCATCTGCTCTGCCGAAAAGCCGGCTCCCAGCGAGCCTTATCGTCAGCATCGGAGGCTGGGGTTGAGACGTCAGCGAGATAGGCGTAGCATTTAGCTGCACCCTTGTACCAGCGGAACATGTAGTTGATGGATTTCTGAAGCTCGGTGCTGTTTGACTTGTCGATGCAACATGTGTCCACCCAGCAGAAGTGCAGGCCATCGTGCCAGGCTTGGTCTCCGCAGAATCGGATCTTTTTGTATCCAAGTTTGTTTTCGCCCGTATTATTGGCCAGGTCTTGGAAAAGGACCTCTTCGGCACCCCATGTATGTGAGAGTATGGCATACGGGGGAATCTCGTGGTCAAAAAAGTCCCTAGTCAGATGGATCTCGCCGTCGGCGTTGCGTTCTAAGAGACGCATTATCTCCTTCAGTTTGTTCTCAGTTCCGCTAATATTTACTCACTAGCGTTAGCTGGTGCCTATTTGAGGGCATGTTTAGGCGACTCCTGCAGAACTGTGCAACTTACGGTACTTAATGCTGCCAGTAGCAATGGAGAGTATATAAATCGTCAGTATATTGTGTTGCTAGCCTGCAAGCTCGTCCTTATCGTGGATACATGTGGTGAAGCAGCAATGTGAAGGTAGCGATGTGAAGGTAGCGATGTGAAGGTAGCGATGAAGGTAGCGATATCTGCCTGATGATAATGATGATGACTGATTAACTAACTGAGTTTATTAAGCCCAGAGCTAAGCCTAAAGGGCACTAGCGCTAATTACATAATCCTTTCCATTGATTTTGACATAATCTCCTACGAGCCCCTGCACAAGTCCAATTCTCGATCTCCAGCTCCATTTTGGAGATGATGATAACTGTATTACACCCCGGTCCAGGTGATCCTTGATATGGGGGCTCAAATCATCGAGCTGGACAGCCGACAGATGGCGGGGGCATGGCTGGAGAAGGTGCCTGTGGAGAGGGCCTATACGGTCATATTATTTGATCATGAGGACGACGTCCTAGTTTTGACGAGGAATGGAACAACAGATACGTTTCTTTCGTCGCCGTTTGCGAACTAGGCTGACGGGTATCTCGTGTTCCTCGACCAAGCCCACACGCGAGGCACCGATTTGCGACTTTCGGACCACTTCCGCGCCCCCGTCACGCTTAAGCCTAAAGTCACCAAGGACGCGCTTGTTCAAGGTAAGATCAGTTTGAGCAAATATAAACAATGTCGATGCCCCAACATTATCAGCTATATAGCTAGTTCTCGGCATGTAATGCGGATACGTAAGCTTAACAAGGGCCAGTCCGTCATCTTCGTCGCGTCGCCCGAGATGACGCAGAAAATACGGGCTCTGCGATAAGAGTCGAAATCGACCCCCATTAGCGAGGGGCGCTGCTCACCGTGTCCGACGTCCTGGCATGGCCCGTCTGAGACGTGGGATGAGACCCTTCGCACCATCCCGCTCTGGGCCACTCAGGGGGTCCGTCACCAGCGCCAGGCGATCATCTGGGATCGGGCAACGACCGATAAGGGCGTCAACTTCGCGATTCAGGACGTCCAAGACTACTTGGAAGACGAGACCCAGACGCTCGAGAAGCGCTACCGACCGGACGTCGCCACACTTAATGCAGGCAACGCCCTGGGCTCTTTGCGGACGAGGTGCTCACATTCCGGGCAGTCGAGATGGCGGCCATCCGAGACACTTGCGACAACTTTAGCGTCTCTTCGTTGGCCGCCGCCACGCTGCAGGAGGAGCAGGAGCGCGAGCTCGCACCCGAGGTTGAAGCGGAGCACCAGGTGTAGAGCGACCGGCGCCGGCGAAGCCCCTCAAGCACTTGATGGACCCAGGCGTTGGAATGTTCGTCTCAAGCGACGCCATACCCCTATCCAGCAGCGGCACCATTCTGGCTTTCAAGGCTCTGTCTGTCCAAACCGAGCGCGGCGCATATTTCCAACAACCTCGAACTTTGACCAGAATCCTCAGGAACTATTCGCCACTGTCGACTTCGTCAAGACTGTTCAAGAGGTTGGAAACTTCTGCGCCGACGACTTCCAACGCCCGGTGCAGTGGATCCTTGTAGGCTCGCCGATGGGGATCACCAAGGGAGATGTTGCGCTCCTTCTTATTCTCAGTCCTTGGGAAGTAAACGAGCTGCTCCCTGAGACTCTCGCCTCCAAGCATACGACTCTGCACCTCTACGGTGCCCGCTCCAGCCTAAGCTTCCGTTCACTTGAGGATCTCACCTTGTTCACCCTTCCGCCGGCGCCACTCCACTGGGTGGCGCCCCGATGTGCCATTATGCAGCTAAACGTCTTCCCCGGTAATCAGTACATGAGATCGTACGACGAATACGTGTGGTCGCTTTCGTTTTGTTTCATATTGAGTCGAATTCATATCTCAATCACATATGCTGGGGACATTGGTGGGTTCGGTGCAAGTATCGTCTCTCCAAGAAGTCAAGCGACGGGAATCCCAAGGAAGTTGTCACCGCCAGACGAAGATGCCTCTGGCGCGTGCCAGTTCGGCCCTGGCACGGTAAGACCGTGAAGTCCGTGTACGAAGACCTTAAGTGGGCAATTCCGCCAGCGGACCCACGCGAATTCCAATGTACAAAATCCAGGGACGTCCAAAAAGCAGCAGTCGATCCCAAACAGCAGCTAGCCGCAAGACAAATCGCTCTGCAACTTGTGCCGCTAGGCACCTCTCTTCGAAAGACTAGAGCACTATGCAAACGCGCTGGAACCAACCCCCCCACCCCCTCTGCAGAGGAACCCCATATCAACAATGGATCTGGGCGCCGATCACTGTCATTCTGTGCGCTGTCTTGCTTCCTCGCGCCTTCCCCGCTACTACATCCCGCGAGCGCGAACCTATTCGCACCTCCTCGATCCCGAGCCACGGGGGGGAGGATCCACGTCCCGGGACTGACCGCCTCGGCCGGACTCCTCGGGCGACAGGTGGGACCTGTCATAGAATACGTGTATTTGACGTTGAGGCAATTTAACGATAAAAGTCACAATCAAAGTGATAGAAATCGACAGATAAGGTGATTTTGTTAATTGATTTGACACATCTGATTGAATTGGGCATAAGTCGGGTTTCTCTTTTCCCCATTCAAATGGAAGTCGACGAGCCCTTGCCCGCGGACCGACAAGAGTCCGAATCATTGATCGTGACATTAGTGGGTCGGGTTGACTAAGGGTGGCTAGGCAAAGTGCCCTGTGCTTAAATATGTGGTGCGGGCTCGTCGATTTTGAATGAATGCGAATGAAGTTGAGCACAGATTTGATTGGTCAAAAACGTAGTGAGTCTACGCGCTACTTCGTTCACAGCATCTGGTCTGAGCCACTGAGACTGCAGCCTAATCACACGAATTGATGAGCTGATCCGCAGGCCTCACAGGGCTGGGCCTTGGCCGCTTGTTTAGAGAATTGCAAGGGGTTTTACCGGTGTCAGTGGAGACCGTTTCGCCAAGAGCAAACAACTTAGCTTCCACCGTTGTGGTGCTTGCTTGTTGCGACAAAGTCAGGGCCACAGGGGCCGTCCTGCATGCAACCAGCCCTATGGATGTTTGCTGTGACGGCTGGTAGGCTGAGAAGTGAGGGACTGCAGATTTACACGAGGGGTGAGCCACCTCCCATGAAAGGCTCCCACCGGGTCGAGAGGACCAACATCCCTTCATTTGTTGGTGAAAAGCGGTAATGATGGGCGATGGCTCTCAGGGGCTCGACCATTGGGGGCCTCTTGCGATGATGAGCAACACCTGCCTCCTTCTCCTTTCTTTATTTGAAACGGAAAGATCCTGAGGAGACCAAAAACGATATATACCCTCAATTCCAGTCTGCTTCTCCTCCTCTCCTACTCTCCTCTGCAGGGAGCCAGTGACAATAAGATCGACACTTTGATGAAGGAAAGAGACATCCTTTCTTCATTCTTTCCTAGCGTTTATTTGACCTTTCACGTTCTTTGTCCCAAAATACCAACATAGGTCAACCCACTCACATTCACTTCATTATCCCCGAGTCAAACATTTTCAAGCGGGCGAACTATCGTTGGACGCCGCTGTCTGTCGGTAACCGCACAACCCACTGGCTAATTTCAAACAAAGCCGTTCGACAGGAGATACTTATTTGGCACGAACCCTGTGAACAAGCCTATTCTGCACTTGTGGACTAGACACTCTCGTTATTGTTTCTTGCCAACCCACCCCTACCCTCAACATCCTCACCATCTATCTCCACCTCCGAGTGGCATCATCTCCATACCCATCGCTTCCAACCCAGAAACTCCCCCTTTCTAAGATGCGCACCCCCACCACCATTCTGGCAGCCTGCCTCCTCGCCGGCCAGGCAGCCTCCACCCCGGCCCCCTCGATGGTCTTCGCCCGCGCCAACGACGGGGCCGCGTCCCCCCCGAGCGGCTACGCCGGCCCCTACGCGGTCAACCTGATCGAGGCGATGGTTCCCAAGTCCAAGGACTGCGTTGGCGCCGAGAAGCCGGACGAGTGCCGCACCGCCGCCCAGGCCGCGCCCTTCTTCATCGACGCCTTTGCGAAGCACAAGATCTATTCGTACTGGGAGATCGCCGCCGTGCTCTCCCTGACCGCCCACGAGTCGGCCGCGTTCAAGTTCAAGCAGAACAAAATCAATGGCCCCACGACTGGGCAGGGCACCTCTAACATGCAGAGCGCAAAGGCACGTACCACACACTGTATTCTTTCCTCCCTTTTTTTCTTCATCTTATTTTCCTTCTAACTTGCGTACCCTTCCATCAGTTTCACTGCGAGTTGGCCACGTCAGACACCCAGCTAAGCAGCAAGGCGAAAGCCATTATGGGCTCCACCGCCTGCTCCGCTACCACGGGCGCCCAAGGCGTCCAGCTCCTGGAGCTCCTCTCCGCCGACGAGTACAACTTCTCGACCGGGGCCTGGTTCCTGGCCACGAAGTGCGACGCCACCATCCGCGAGAACCTTCAGGCAGGCAAGCCTGACGCGTGGATGGACTACAATCTGAAATGCGTTGGGGGTAAGTGCTTCCATCCCCCTCCCCTCTCTTCCGCCTCCAGTTTGCTGTATTCGGCCTGGAGACAATGAGATTGCTGACACAAGACCGATATCTAGTCCCCAAGGAGCCGACCGGCTCAGAGATCATTGACGAAAACAAGTGGATGGTGGGCGAGTGGAAGTCGAGGAGGGACTACTGGGCCGCGGCCAAGACCGCCTTCGGTCTCGTTGACGGCAAGCCCTGATCAGTTTCCTCCTTTCCATTCATTTCGAAAATGCCATATACTTAGTAGCATATGGGGCAGGAATTTTCCGCCAAAGTTCTACTTCTTTTTCGATCTTCCTCTCATTTCTTTTGTTTGTTCTATGAGGTTTATGACAGCGGCAGCTCATGAAACGGACACCCTTAAGGCGGCATTTTCCCATCCTTGTTACTGTCATTCGTGGATTACTGTTTCGGTGTTAGGCAGGAGCATGACACGTCCCCGGAATGATGGTAACTGGCGCCCTGGATTACAGTCACTATGACATATTTGCGTATTCCATGCATATCGGCTGCCCCTCGCGCCTTGAGGGGCTAGTCAGGCCAGAAACTGGAAAATAGACATTTCTTGGATAAACCTAGAGACACCGCTTTGGCTTGCTAGGCGTTGTCCATAGAGCACAGATACATATGGCACCTTACACGGCTGAAAAGGGGCAAAGTCTGGCTGGGGTCCCAAGAAAACGGGCACATCGTGAACACCACTCAAACTATCAAGACCGTGAAATTTGCTTAGCAAAACGGATTCATCTCTCACCAAAAGCAAAGTACACCGATTGCTGTAGTAGCCACCTAAAAGAGCCTACCAAAAGAACCCATTCTGCTTCCTTTTTGTCTTGGTCTCGCGCCGTCACAGCATGCCGTCATTCGGCTCAGGATGAGCCAACAGCTTGGCTCGGACCACGGAATATCAATCTATATCCTCCCCGGTCCATCATCTCACAGCACCCACATAAAAGAGTAAAGGACCTCATCCTCAGGCAGGGGCATCACACCGCCTCGACGTAGTTGGCAGGGAACAGGCCCGACTTCCCATTGTAGTGCCCGAACCACCAGTCGTCGTCGGGGACCTCTATGCCGGTGATCTTGGCACCCTCGGGGAAGCTCAGCTCTGGAGAGAGAAAAGAAATACGGTCAGCAAGAGGGATGAGGAACGATACTTCGACTCCATGAATGGATGCCTTGGGGCAAATATATGACGTACCGTTGTCCTCGGCAGCCTCATAGTCATACAGCGCAATGGCCGAAGGCCCTTCCTGCGCCGCTGCGGGAGCAGCAGCAGCAGCAGGGGCGGGGGGAGGAGCGACAGCAGCCCTGGGGGGCTCCGCCGCAGCCGGCACGGGAGCGGGGGCAGGGGCAGGAGCAGGAGCAGCATGGCCGCCACCATCGTCGTCCTCCTCCACAAGCTCGACATAGTTGCTCGGGAACAGGCCGCTCTCTCCCCTCTCGTTGGTGCCCATCCACCAGTCCTCATCGATCATCTCGATGTTGGTGACGAGCCCGCCCTCCCACAGCTCGATCTCGTTGTCCTCGGCCTTCTCGTAGTCGTACTGGATCACGGCCCTCTTCCCCTGACCGCCCGAAGCAGCGCCGCCGAAGTGCTCCTCCGCGACCGTGGTGTCGGCCGTGCGTGCCTGGGCGTCCTGCTCCTCCTCGAGCTCCTCCTCCCTGGGCAGGGCGCGCTCCATCTCCCGCACGGGCATCGGCGGCTGCGGGATCCGCTCCGCGGGCGGCTTCATATCCGGTTCCGGGGCGCGGGGCACGGGGATGGCGACGCGGGGTGGCGAGGGCGACCTAGCCTCCTCCTCTTCCTCGTCCTCGTCCTCCTCGTCTTGCGCCGCGGGGGGGCGCGAGGGGAGGCCGGGGAGCGCAAACCCACCGGACGGGCGGGTCGACGAGGGCATCGGCGGCGGTGGAGGCGAGTCCTCGCGCTCGTGGCCGTGGCCGCCGCCAGGCGCAGCTCCGACGCCCATGGGCGGTGCCGCCTTGAACCTGTCGCGCAGGGCCGTCACGCCGCCGGCGGGGGAAGCGGGCTGCTCCGGCTCGCTGCGGTGGTCGTCGTCGCCCGTCTTCTGCTCCACGACCGCGCCGCCGCCCCGCCCGAAGTTGGTCGTCTGCACGGGGCCCCAGCTCTTGCCGGCGTAGCCGCTCCTCCACTCGCTGCCGCTCTTCTGCGCCGAGATCGGCGACGCCAGCGGCGCCGCGGGCGAGGTTGGGCCACCACTGAGACCACCGGCCTGCTTGCCTTTCTTCTCAGCCCACAGCTGCGCGGGCGTCTTTCCGTCCTGGTCCGCGAAAGTGCGGCTTGCAGCCCCGATGGGCGGTGCCGTGGGGAGGGCCGGGGACGAGGCCAGACCCAGGGCGCCGGGCTTGGGCGCCTTCGTCCCAGTGAAGGTAGACGCGCCGCCGAACTTGTTGGCAACCTTGGGCTTGGGTAGGGACACGAGGCGCTCCGACTGCTGGGGTGAAGACGTGAAGGCGGAGGTCCGTTCCGCCAGGCTCTTGGGCCTCTCATCAGCTTCCTCCTCGACAGGCTTCTGCGCTCTCGCCCGTATCGCCGCGATGTCAACTTTACCGATGGGCTCGTACGCACCCTTGACACTGGTCGGCCGTTCGTCCTTGGAGTCCTTCGCCGCAGCACGGATAGCCGCGATGTCCACCTTGCCGACCGGTTGGTACGCCCCCCTGACAACGCCGGGGCGGTCGTCCCCTTGGTCGCCTCCACCGCTGCCGTTGTATCTGGAAGGCGGCTCTTTCTGCTTCACCAGCTCCGCAAGGTTCACTTTGGTCGGTTTGTACGCGGATTCGACCTTCTCCAGCTGTGTCCGGCTGACGGGCGGGGCATCTGCGCCCCACCCATCCTCGTCCACGTTATCCTGGTTCCTCCGCCGCGCGGCGACAAGAGGGTTGAACGAAGAGCCCGCGCTGCTGAACGCCGTCGGGGTGAAGACAGGCTTCTTCGCGACAGGAGGGGCTTGGCTGGCAGGCGAGGGGGCTGACCCGCCAGCGGTGTACTTGGCGCCGGAAGCGTCGGCCACCTTCTTGATGATGGTCTCGGGGGCTAGGTCAGCGTCGGACCGGGCGGTTATCTGTACATGGTACCCGTGGAGCACCTTGGCGACCGCCGCCATATGGCTGGTGAAGTAGCCCTTGGTCCTCTCGGGCACGCCGCCGCCGCACCAGGCAATCAGCACATTCTTGGGAAGCGCCGTGTTCGGGTCCTTGACCTTAAGGAAGGCGAACTGGATGCGCCCTTCGTTGAAGTCCTCGACCAGCTCGTCGAGCTCACCCTCTAGATACAACAGAGTAGCAGCAGCCGTTAGCGCAACATCCACTATTCACTTTCCTGCATCCCATCACAGCAACCATCGTCCCAGAGTAATTGCCAACTCACCGCCCGTGCTCTCGACCTTGAGGATGCTCTCCTTCGCGCTGCTGTCCTGGAACGCATTGAGTAGCGGTGCCTGGACCGAAAACAGAGCCCATTGCGCGAATGTAGGCGAGCTCGAAGAGGGAGGGGGCCCGTTGATGACTCCCTGGTAGCTGCTCCTGATGGAGGGGCCGTTGATGGAGAGGTTTAATGACGCCATGACGGTGGGGCGAGGGGGAACGGAGCCTACGGATGCTGCACTCCAAAGTCGTCTATTCGAGGGGATCGCAAAGTAAAGGGTGGTAAGGTAATGTAGGAAGTGGAGGGAGATGGTGTTGTTGACCGATCCCAATTTGGAGGTCGATGTGTCCCTCACAGCCGAAAGAGGCAGACGTAGTCGGAGGAAGAGAAGGAGAGACTAGAGCGAGGTTGTTGAAGTGGTTCAAGATTCAGGGCTTCAAAGAGGCTGTGCGATGCTGAGCCTGAGGTGAGCTGTGGTACCCGCTGCAGTTTCCACAACAAGCGGGGCTCAACCTGGTCGGGGCTGGCAAGAAATACGTAATTCTAGGCATTGGCGTCACTGTTTAGGTAGGCACTCGGGCTGTATGGATCCGTAGGTAAAGTAGGGACCTGGTTGGTAGGGCTGTGACAGAAACAACAGTCCAGCAACAATGAATAACAAACCCCCCCCCCCCCCCCCCCCACCAAAACTACTCAGTTCCGAGATCCGGACAAGTCGGCGGACCAATTTTTCGCAGATGCGCATGATTTCTCGTGGCATAGACTGACCTGCTTCAGGAGACGTAATCTACAATTTGACACGTGCCCGTTATGGNGATTTCTCGTGGCATAGACTGACCTGCTTCAGGAGACGTAATCTACAATTTGACACGTGCCCGTTATGGGACTGGCTGATGACAGTGACAGCACAGGCCAGACAAGCAGCCTACCTGGTGACTTGAGCACTGGCCGCATGCCTACCAGATTTGAGGCTCAGGGACGCATCCCTCAAACCCGGAACACGATGATTCTAACACCTTATAGACCGAACCCTAGTTAGCAAAATCAGATACTAGTCTAGAACAAAAAGTGGACTGCCAAGACCAAACAATCGGGTTTGCTGCGATCTTCGCGAAATACTAAGAGAGAAAAGGGCAACGATATCATCACTACGCAGTCCCAATACGGACGACATCCCTCGGCCCATGCCTCCGCTCCCCAGATTTGTTATCCAACACCCAGGAAGAAAGAAGAGAAAATAACCGCGATTAAGCAACCAAGAGCCATTCCATAGAGTCCGTTACCATGTCCTTGATACCATCACCCCAGGCCGCGGACTGTGCAAGGCCCCGTGGAGCTCCTGCTCATTCCGCCCTCTAAGCTTTCGAATCATATATCCATCCCCCGTCCCGCGACTCGCTCCAGCCTGGCCTGGGCGGGTCTCTCCCTAGCAGGCGGCAGCAATGTCCAGGAAGATGGCTGGGTGCCTCTCCGTTGCCCCTTAAGCCTTAGCAGAACCCGCAACAACACTCGCAGCAGTCTCCGATACAGTCGCAGCACTGGAAGCAGATGCAGCAGGCTAGCAGACCGGCCAGGCAACCCTTCTTCCCGGAGTCGCTCTTCTTCGGGGGCGGCGCTTGTTGCTGGTATTGCATCTGATGATGTCCTTGTTGAGGAGGGTAGTAGCCTTGCTGAGGTGGGTAGCCCTGCAAGGGGAGAATTCATTCGGTTAGTGAATGCTTGTGGAAGATACGGTGATGACGGAAGAAACAACGGCCGAGCGTAAGCATGCTACTCTTAACTTACCTGCTGAGCCTGGGGAGGATACTGTGGATAGCCCTGGGGAGGGGGCGGGCTCCCGTAGCCCTGAGGCGGATGAGGGCTGCCGTAGCCGTGCTGGGGCGGAGGCCCGCCGCCGCCATAGTATTGCTGAGCCGACATGGCTGCTGGTGCGCGAGAGTGGATATTCGATGGGACGGACGGGAAATGGACAAGAACTGGCCCGCCCGAGTGAGGAACGACGTATTTTATACCGACAAGCTGGGCGCTGCGGTAGGAGAAGAAACAATGGTGCTGGGATGTGGGCTTGTGTAAAATTCCTGGGCTTAAGACTGGGCGGATAGGCGAGAAGCCGACCACAAGGGGCTGGGGTGGGAAGATGATACACTTTTATGGTTTGTTTTTGATGGGATGACCCGCAAGAATGCAAGTCAGCAACAGCTGGGATGGCAAGAAATTCACAACGTATTTTGGGAGTTGGGAGCGGGGAAGTTGGTCGGAGAGGAGAGGTTCATCAAAGGCCCCAGCCCGTTCAAGGTTGCCGGTTGCCGGTAGCGGTGCAAGGTGCATGAGTCGTAGGCAGGCGTGTGTGCTAAGTGCATTTCACCTCTTTACTGCCTAAAGCAGTGAGGACCGCGGAGCTTCAATACATGTCCAAATTTGCAAATGCATGATGTGGTGTTGGGTGTGCATCCTCCTCCAGCGGCAGGTATTTGCAAGCAGCAATTACCACTGGTGTTTCCTAAGTAGCAATTCGACTTCAATGTACCTAGGTTCGGCGCGCTAGAGTCAATCCTCAAAGGTACAGGTCTCATGCTCTCTCCCTCTTGCCGCCGAACTCTATGAAACAGCTGAGCCCCCATGCAATGACACCTCTTTACGAGGATATCTAACCACCACGGCGCAAGTCTAAGGTGTCCAAGTACGCTCTTCGTCGGCTAAGCCACAATGGACTCGTTTGCGGTTACACAGTTGGCGCTTGCTCTCCATCGGCTTTCTATTAGGCCTACCTAGGTAGGTAGGTTAGGTGTTTGCTTCGGTCATTGTGTAGGAAGCTCCAGTTGAACGCCATTAGTAGTACTTCAGTGTTGGCAAGCTCTCATATGGATGATGATCGAGAATGCAAGAGGCACATATGAACCGCAAACATGCCCACGAGGCTAAGGAGCCAAAGGCGAGCCAAGCATGGGCGGGAGCCACTCGCTTGGCCACGGGATCTCACCAGGTCATGAGGCTCCTCTCCAGTTGCATCTGCACCTCTTGAAAGGCTGGCTACCTAGATCCAACCCCAAGAGGTAGGAAGGAAGTGTATCAAGGCCTTCTCAGGCCATTGTGAGTCGAGACTCGAGGTCACTTGCACAGGCTTAGTACAACAGAACAAAGCGAACTATGGGGGGTACGCGGTAGAAGCCGAACATGCATTTTCCGACTCTACGCGAGTGCATTCTTAGGTAACATATCCCTTCGAACGTCTCAGATCTTGCAGAGGTTGGTGCTGCTCACGAGGCGGCCAGAACCTAACCTAACCTAGATTGCTCGGATGCCGATCAACGAAAGGCTGTCCACAGTCGAGTGCTGATAAACTTGGATGTCCAAGACGTTCAAGGACATGTCGCACCACCGAGGTGAACAATGATAAACGGTGGCAGTGTGTGGCGTTCCCGCTGTTGTGTATGCTTGGATGGCGTTTCTCGGTAGCATCGGCGTAGGTTCTACGGATACAGATCGTACAAAATGACGCAAGATCACGCAGCCAATGAGGGGCTCAGAGATACCGAAAGCTACGGCAAATTGACTGGCGGGGCAGCGCGCATCACCAGCGGCGACAACGTTCGGCAGAGCTTTTAAAAAAAAAAGTTATACTGTCTTTTCGTTTGCCTTTTTTCTTTTCAATCCCCCCTACAGGCAAAAAAACCCAGCGATATCGCAACGCTCGGACGATAATCGTCAACGAAAGATCGCCTAACCGCAAAACAACCTTTCCTCAACGCCCCAAGGCAACCCCCCCCCTCAGTGGAGGCAGACGAACGCCCCCGCCGCTACCCACGCCAACCTAACCAGCTACCGCACCTACGAGCACCATGTCTACAATCAAGGATATCACGACTCTCCAGGAATGGGAGGCGCATCTCGCCTCGCTCCCCGCGACGACGCTACAGATAATCTACTTCCACGCGGCTTGGGCCCCGCCCTGCGCGCAGATGGCGACGGTGCTCAAGACGCTCGCCTCGGAGTACCCGGTCGCATCCCCACCCTCAACGTCGTGGGTCTCGCTCGACGCCGAGGACCTGAGCGACGTCAGCGAGCAGTACGACGTCACGGCGGTGCCCTTCGTCGTCCTCCGCAGGGGCGGCAAGGTGCTCGAGTCGGTCAGCGGCAACAGCGCGGCCCGGGTGCGCGCCGCGATCGAGGCGCACGCCGCCGGGGCGGAGGCTGCGTCGTCGGAGAACAACACATCTAACGGGACCGCGGCACCGGCACCGGCTCCGGCAGAGGCTGCCATCGAGGCGCAGGCAGAGGAGGGAAAGAAGGAGCAGTCAAAGGAGGAGCTCTTCAAGCGGCTCACCGACCTGGTCAAGGCCGCGCCGGTCATGCTCTTCATGAAGGGCACGCCCTCAGCCCCGCAGTGCGGCTTCTCGCGGCAGGTGGTGGCCATTCTGCGGGAGAACTCGGTTAAATACGGCTTCTTCAACATCCTGGCCGACGATGAGGTCAGGCAAGGTCTGAAGGAATTCGCGGAGTGGCCCACGTACCCGCAGCTGTGGATGGACGGGGAGCTCGTTGGGGGGCTTGATATTGTGAGTTTCCCCCCCGGTCCTTCTTCTACGTCAGACCCCCTCTTTATTTGCGGAATCACTGACCGGTCATGCCTATGTCTACAGGTCAAGGAGGAGCTCTCAAACGATCCCGACTTCTTCAAGGCGTACAGTGTCCCCAAGACGAGCGCTGATGAGGGCGTCGCTACGGCCTGATGAGGCAGCTGGATATGTGTTTTTCCCCCTTTCATCTGGGCTTCTGGGCTGGCGTTAATGGTGTTGCTACAAACCTGCCCTGTCTCAGGTGTCCTTCCAAGTTAGAGGCTGGTGAGGGGCATATTATAGTCTCGCGATTTCTCACTGAAGCTCATGTCGTGGACATCGGCGTTTGGCGATTATTGAGTGAATACGACGGCATGCTTTCCTTCTTTGGATCAGTTGACTGACTCGCTATGCCTTGAAGGCTTCACAGTTGTATAGGCGGGAGGCGGCTCAGCCGCCGCTACAGAAAAGTCGTGTTAACCTTTCTTGAACAGAGAATAGCGCGCTGTCAAAAAAGTGGATGAACAGTAAGCAACCATCTGATAGCAAAGGTGACTGCTGTTGCGCAAAACTTGAGTATATTCCCCCAGGAATGGTTCAGATACCGCCTTACCCAGCTTATAAATCACATACCACAGAGCCCTCTTCACCGCGGGACCAGGAGGTTATCCTTGATCCAGCGCCGGGCTAAGCCTGCGATAGGGTACGTTTATGTGCATCACCGAGCAAAAGCCGGATAAAGGCGGGCCAGGCCTCCGGCTGCCGGAAAGCAAAGCAGGGGATGCTTCCGGTCGGCCGATGCGGGAGTCCTACTCGGGGACGGAGTTGCTGATGTGAACTGCCTTGGTCGCGGTATCCAGATGCGTGTCACAACGCACCGGTAGCGCAAAATATTCCGGAACCTGTCAAAACATTGTGTGCTTACTCAAAACGGCGCGTCGACAATGCACTGATTGTATAAGAGTTTGTAGCTGCAAGGGTGTAGATCCATTGCGAGTTGGACGCTACCTCGTCTAGGAAGAGCTGGGATACCTTACTGAATCGACGCCGTTATCTGCAGGTACTGCTGATTAGCAGGCCTTGTTCGGTAATAAACTAAACATACCAAAGTGCTTTTATGAGGCGGTGAGGAGCCTGAATTTGAAATTGCTTGAATATCATGAGATGTAACGCCTGCTGCTAAAGCGGCATGTCGTCGACAGGACTAACGTCCCGTCAATTGACTGGCCCCAAACCGGCTACGAGTAGGAGGGCGGGAGGAGAAAAGAGGGGAGCGAGAGAGGCAGGTGAGTCACCCCGAATTAATCAGCATGCATCCGAGCAATCTGATACTACAGTAGACCAGACTAGCAGCTGTTCAGAGGGTGCCGTCGTCTTATCGCATCCCAATCTGCAGGCGTGATGGGAAGTCACAATGAATGTGTGCGGGCGGGGTGTACCATGTGGTGCGCCCAAGCCACTGAACGCGCGCCCACGTCATTGCCCAGCGCCCAGTGCCTTGGGAATGAGGGTTCTGCACCTTTAGGCTGCAGGCCATCGTGCGTAAGCACTTGCTGGGTGTCGTAGGAGCATCCACCCCAGCAGCTGCTAGAGCCACTTTCCATTCGAAAAGCCATTCTAGTAAAGCTGGATCATCATTTGATAATCAATCAGCGTCGCGCTCGCTTTTGCACACAAGCATACCGCTCTTCGAGGAAGTGGGAGCCTGAGGAGTGCAGACGGGTAGATTAGGTAGTTCTAGGTTTTACAGCTTCGAGGCCTCGCCCGGGGGGGGACCTGACAACCCTACCTTTTTTGAGTTCTTGGGAGGTAGACTCCTAGTTAAGATACCTGTAGTAGCACATAGAGAGTATGCTGGAATCCTGTGAGTGGAATTGTTGCTGTAATTAGCAAGTGCCTACCTAGCTAGGTAGGTATGTAGTTGCCAAAGGTACCTCCTGTGGTTATTGTGCTTGTCGTACTGTCATGCCACAGTGTGATGATTGTGATGGCAACGATCGAGTCAAAACCACCCTCCTGCATGGAACTGCAGTCTAGGGCTGTGCGGGGGCTCCGACTTGATGCATCGTAGTGGCTGCCAGCCTTGACACTGGCCGAACTCCAGAGGGGCAGTCACTGGGGGTTTATCCAGGGGTCAATTGGCCTGTGGTGTGCGGCACAGTCGAGGCATTCTTCATTCAATCCGTTAACCCCGGCGCATCAGAAGAGGGTCATGTCCCGACAACAGAGAACTTCCATTCTGGTTAGTGCAGGGCACCCAGATTGAACATCAGCCCGCCTAGACAAGACGGGAGAACTCGCATTTTCGTCGCTTACGAGTTGCGAACTTCGAAACAACTCTCCTCTTCTTCTTGATCTTGGTGGATTCTTCAGTGTTCGCCTCTATTCCAATATTCTCGTGGGGTTTGGCACTCGCTAATTCCCCTGCATTTGCCCGCTACTGCCCCTCAAGAAAGCGCAGAAGGCCAAGGCGACCCAGATCAACCTCCCTGGTAACCTCTCCCCCCGAAAGCGACAGTCCGTAAGTCCACCCCCTTCGCCCTCTCGCCTTCTCGGACTGGTTCTTGGGCGCGAGAGTTTCGAGTTTCTAAGCGACGAAGACGTCTTCTTGATTCTGTTGAGGTCCGAGCTAACGACAGTTCAAGCAGTTGTTCGCGACAAGGAGGATCCTTCGCAGCACCCGTCGCAGGCCATCCCGACCTTTCCTCTATCTGACCGCCTCCAAAACGCCGTCATCTTGAGGCGCATTTGCCACTTCGCAGTCGCGACGTATCCGGTGTTGCACCCACCTCGTCGCCGTAACGGGACCTCGTCGCCATAAGGGGCTGGTTGCGTTCGGACGCTCCGGGTTGCCATTGCTGCTCCCTGCTTCCTGCTTGCCACTTGGCCACGCTGCCTAAGAAAGCTCATCCTCACCGACGATTGTGCGGCATCCCACCCATTCACCCATTACCGAGGGCGATCGCGTCCTGGCTGCCTAGCCGCCACATCGCAGTTGTGTCCGGAACTTGCTCCGCTCGTGGAGGGGCAGCAACTCCGGTGTCGACCCTGCTTGTTTGTCGCTGTCCGGGGTTGGGCATCTAGGGGATAGGTGCTCTGGTATCTTTAGCGGGTGGTGCTAGAGGAACGTGTATCATCTTGTGGCTCGCAAAAGGATTGGCTCTAAGCCGCCTGCGCGTTGAGGAGCACAGCAATCTCCTACTTCAATATCTCCCCAGTGGAGGAGACGTAAGCCGCAATAACCTGCAGGGGGGGGACTCTTACAGACGCTGGTTTCTGGCTCCCGAGCTTGAGCTGCCCACCCTACCCGCCTGCCAAGTCCGTTCGGTGAGCAACCCCAAAGAGTGCGGTTTAGAGCCGCCCGAGATCTCTACGTCAGGCACCCCCTGCCCCCAGACGGCAACTCCATTGGCCTCCATTGGCCTCCATTGGCCTCCATTGGCGTTGCTCTCTGCAGGTCGCCTCTATCTCCGCTCATCAGCCCTAAATCCCAGCCCAGGCAGGCTTCTTGCACGACTCGCTTGTCGTTTTGGGGGGTCTGGAGCAAACTTGGTCTGCATTTTGCTCATCTCGGGACTGCCTCGGGCTGACAAGGCCGCACACCGCTCGATTGGAGAGTCCAGTAGTGGAAAGGTCTTCCCCCCTGGCACCATTGGGGTTTCCATTGAGGGTGCCGTTCCACTGGCGATCCCTGGGCAACCTGTTCAGTGGTTTTGGCCAAGTCCCTAGTCCCTCGCTCTCCCCCACGAGGAAGGGCCCCTCAACGCACAGGATCCCCGCCACCCCCCTTGCCGAAGTACTGCTTCTATACTGCTACTACTTCTGGGCTCGGACTCCCCCAGCTGCCCCTCGACTGTAAACTCCGGCGCCCTTCTTCTCTTCCGTTACTCAGTCTCATCTCTGCTTTGACAAGCGGTGCATCTCCGACGCCTCGGACTCCCCGCCCGGCAGTTCGTTTCACTCTCGCCTGAGTCGTCTGACACCAGTCTGTTGGTCAATTTTGGCCCTTGGCCACCAACATGACACCCACACCTCCGTCAACGACGCCCTCCTCGGGCGGGCACTCCCCTGAGGAGCAGTTTCGAGTAGTTCGGAAGAGGAATCGCGTGCCTCTGAGCTGCTATCCATGCAGAACCAGAAAGTGAGTGACAATAGCAACATGTCAAGATAAGCTCTTTCCCCTTGATTTTATACGAAGGACACAACCCTACCACCGGGTGTCTTCAGAGCTAAGGCCAACGGATCGACCCTCCGACCCGCTCTTCCGCTCTTCCAGTCTCTCCATGTGGCTATCCTTTTTATTTATGGCATTTATCTCGTGTCACAATTTGGGTGGCCCCGCTAACCTATGTCACTCATACAGACTGTAAGGTCCCGACAGTTTGGTAGGGCTGGTAAGGCTGGTAGGGACGGAGGGCTAGCCCAGCCAACCCATCCAGCCCGGCCAGCTGAGCCAGACAGCTTGGTTCGACTCGTTGGGCTCGTTGGGTTGGATCGTTAGACTGGCTAAGCCGACCGAGCCGACCGAGCCAACCGGCCCAGCCCAGCCCAGCCCAGCCAAATCTGTTCGAATTTCAGCCTGCTAACATACTCTTTCTTCAACGCCTCTAGGAAGTGTGACAGAGGTCACCCATGCAGTAACTGTGTGAAGCGTGAGGGTGCCGACACATCGTCGTGCTCTTACGCTGCACCCGTCACTCGTAAAAAAAATCAAAGTCAAGGCGCAGCTAGCCCTGATGATATGCAGAACCGTATTGACCGTTTAGAAGGCCTAGTATTGTCGTTGATGCATGGTGGCGCCAACATCGATGCCTCCTCCGCAGCCGCCGCCGCCGCCGCAGTTGGTCGATCCAGCACCAGCAAGAGCACCACTACCGGTGCCGCCTCGACCACCACCGACAGCGCCTCCTCTGCCAGGGACAGGCTCGGCCGAACCGATCGAGACGACCGCGCCGACGAGATGAGGGACGAAGGGGAAGAAGACGACGAGAGCGATGTCGACAACGGGCTGGCCACCTCTCTGGGTGTCCTCAAGGTCGACCCGGACAAGGGGAAGTCGATATACATCGGCCAAGAGCACTGGCACACCATCCTGGCCGACATCTCAGAGGTGAAGAGCTACTTCAACACACACAAGAAGGACCTCGAGAAGAGCTACGAGAGGGTACTGCAGAGCAAGCCCGCGACAGCCAGGAACGGGCCTACCTTCCTGCTCGGCGCCACACCGGCAACCGACATTGAGCTACGGGCTGAGCTGCCGCCCAAGTCGAGCATCGTGACACTCTGCAACCGCTACTTCAACTCGATGGACAACGCGGTCAACATCATCCACGCGCCCACCTTCCATCAGATCCTGCGGAACCACTGGACGGACCCTTCCAAGACGCCCATCATGTGGCTGGGTCTGCTCTATTCGGTGCTCTGCCTGGCCATGCTGAGCTACCACAAGGTCGGGGACGAGCCCGCGGAATGGAAGGGCCGGTCCCTCGAGATGGCGGCCGAGTACCGCATGAGGACGGTGCAGTGCCTGGTTGCGGCCGACTACACCAAGCCGTGCGAGTACACTGTCGAGACCATGATCCTCTACGTCTTTGGGGAGTACTCTTCGAGGTGGGATGCGGATCTGGGTCTGTGGCTGATCAGCTCCCTGATCACGAGGATAGCGTTCCGGATGGGGTACCACAGGGATGCTAAGTGGTTCTCGTCGATATCGCCGTTCCAAGCGGTAAGTTGGAATGTCCACTCAATGAGACCCTACCGAGACGTTGGATAACAACTGATCCCATGTACCCACACCTAAAAACAGGAAATGAGGAGGAGAACATGGGCCCTGGTCAGGATGTGCGACATAATGTTTTCCCATCAGGTATCGCTTCCCAGCATGATCAACGACCACGACTGCGACACGCAGCTCCCCAACAACATCTTCGACGAGGAGTTTGGTCCGGACACCAAGATCCTGCCTCCTTCGCGGCCCAGGACGGAACCCACTCCGATAGGGTACATGATCGCCAAGGCCAAGCTCACCCTGGAGCTGGGCGCCATCCTGCAGGCGACGAACAGGGTAGGCAAGCAGGTACACTACGACGAGATCCTCCGGCTCGACGCCAGGCTACGCGAGGTCGTGGCCGAGTTACCGCCCCACCTCAGGCTACAGCCCCTGGAAGGATCACACGACCCGCTGACGCTCATCATCGCGCGGCTCAACATCGACATCCTGACGCAGAAGATCTTCTGCCTCCTGCACCGCAAGTACCTGCCCAGGAGCCGGGAGAACCCTCGGTACGCCCACTCTCGGCGCACGGCCATCGAGTCCTCGATGGACACGCTGCGCCACCTCGAGACGATGCACCGCGAGTCCCAGGTGAGTGGCCGGCTGCGGTCCATCAAGTGGTTCATCGCCTCCATCGCGACCAAGGAGTTCCTCCTGCCCACCATGATCGTCGCCCTGGACCTGCACTACGACATCGAGGCTGAGCGGTCCAGGTCGCGGCAGGACTCGCAAAGCATGTACTTCTGGACCCCGGAGCAGCGGCTCCAGATGATCAAGAGCCTCGAGATCACAAAGGAGATCTGGGAGGGCCTGAAGGACACCTCGGTCGAGGCGTTCAAAGCCTTCAACGTGCTCAGGATCATGCTCGAGAAGATCCAAAGCCCGAGCCCGGCCCCGGAGGACGGGGCCGAGGACCACTCCACGGCGGCAGAAGGGCGGCACTTCACTGCCAGCGCCGCCGCCGCCTCTTCTTCATCCACTGCTGCTGGCGACGCTGCCACTGCTGCTGGCGCCGGTGACGGTGCCCCGAACTTGTTCGGCTCGAGCAGCTCGGAGGAGCTGAAGCCGGAGCACTCGGCCGCGATGACGCTGGGGATGCTCTCGGGCGGCATGTCACCCAACACGGCGGCCATGTTCGACACGGTACAGAGCCCGGGAGGGACGACGTACCCGTCGACGGCGATGGACCTCGGCATGGGTGGTGTGGGAGGGGCGGGCCAGGGGGCCAGTGGCATGACGCCCGACTTCAACATAGACGTCTATGGCCCCTTAGGCAACCCCGGCTCTCCCTTCTCGTCCATGATGAACGCTGCGCAGGTGGATTTCACAGCCAACTTTGACTGGGTAAGTTTAGTAGCAGTTCCAAAAGCGACAATCTTGGGTTATCTAAAACAGACAAAAACAAGAGGGGAGGTAGTCCCCGAATGCTTGCTAACGCACCACGAATCGCTGCTACAGGATGCCTTTGAAAGCTACACGCAGAACGCCAACTTTGCAGCAGAGACTTTCCAATTCGTGGGCCCCGCGGCGGGAGAGCCGGGCGCTGGCTCGACGACGGAAAGCTCCAGCTTCTCGTTCAACAGCCCGAACCAGCCAGGAGGGCCAGCTACCTAGCATGTAAACTAGTTTGACTCTTACCCAATGATGGTATCTTGGGTGCTGTTTTGTCGGCACGGTTTGGGCGAACAAAAAAAGAAAGGGTCGAGGTAGACAGGCCGGACAAGGGCGCAAACATACTCCGGTTAGTTTTTTTCAAGTCTCAGCGGGCGATCTTTCGATCTAGGATCTTGCAACTGATGTCATGCTACACTATGAGAGGCGGTGGAAGAAACACAACGGTTTATAAGGCAAAATAAGAATACCCATCTCTGCTCTCATGATAACTCCTGCCTGATATTTTGTTCTGATTTCTGGCTACCCGCGTATAACTATACGAATTGAGGAATTAGGTGAAGAAACGGTAGTAACGTACTTGTAGACGATAGAAAGGGGTACGTCCGTGCTCTTTTCAGTCACCAAACTTATCCGAATTGATTGGATGATTATTCAACCGCCGTGTAAGCTTCAAGCTGATAAGATAAGCCCCAACCCCCGCTTCTTGATCTAACAAAAGTTCATTACGTAGTGCCCACAGCCCGCAGAACGAAAGCTCCATTGCGTGTCGGTTGACTGACCTGAGCACGGAACCGACTGCATACACCGTAGACAACGACATCGACAACAGTAGACAACACTACCTAGTCTCCCAACAACCAAACCGCTTTTGAACTCCAGGCGAATGAAACACCGTTGACAGAGACAATGTACTCCTCAACACCACCGGTGCCACCACCAAAACCGGGCAGTCACGACGTGAGCCGCATCGGCACGCCGGCGACCACACAAACGCCGCGGCCTCCCCCACTGCCCGACGCCATGGCGAGGGGAGGAGGCGGCAGTGGCGGCGAGGGCACCTACGGCCAGGGGACGAGCTACCCGGAAGCGACGGGCGGTGGGCGCACTGCCCAGGCAGAGCCAATACCAGACCCAGGCGACAGCTGGTTGCCGGAATACCTAGAGGAGATGCAGTATGTTATATAGTTATATATATATACCCTATATTCCCCTTCTGTATCTAGCCTCTCCACATTCAGAGGATTAGAAAGCAGAAAGCGGAAAACAAGGCTAATTTAAAAACGTGACCCAAAAAAACCCACAGGAAGCAAGACCTCGCAGCCCTCCTGGCCTCCCCATCCCTCCTCACAGTCCTGACGCACTCCCCCAAGACGGCGCACCCCTCCCTGACGGCCTCGCACGCGGCCCTGCGGCGCGGCCTGACGGAGAACGCGGAGCTGGCCCAGCACCTCTCGTCGCTGGCCTCGCACCTGTCGTCCCAGCGGGCCGCGGTGCAGGCGCAGCTGCTGTCCTGCCGGGCGCTCGAGCGGGCCTGGCACGCCAAGCAGCGCGAGGTGGACGCGTCGCTGGCGCCGTTCGCGCCCGAGAACCTCTACGTCCGGCTGGCGCAGGCCGTGCAGGAGCAAGGGCAGCTGTGCGAGGCCATGGAGGAGAGCTTCCTCAGCCACCAGCAGCAGCAGCAGCAGGGGGTGGGTGGCGGCGGCGGTGGCGGGAAGAGGAGGAGCTTGCACGCGCAGGCCGCGCTGGATGGCGGCGGCGGCGGCGGCGGTGATGGTCGGGACGAAGGGGTAGAGTACGGCGGCGGCAAGAGGGACGACGGGGACGACGGCCCGGCCACGGAGAGGGAGGTGCTCGATTGGGTGGGGAGGTACCGTGAGGCGAGGAAGCTGTTGTATCTCAGGCAGGAGAGGAAGGACAGGTGGGATGAGGGGAGGGTTGGTGGGTGGAGGTGATAGAGTCTTCTCCTATGTAACCCGAGACTGAGTGGTCATCACCCACCGATAATAGCGAAAGCGTTTGAGCTTGCTGGCTTGTTTTCAGAGTGGTGGGTGACAAATCAAAATGTCTGAGGATGGATGATCCAAAGAGGTTCGACCAACAACGACGACTACTTCAGCAGCTGAGCTACCTACAGTGCCACTAGTCCATTCCGACTGCATCCAGGACGCGTCGCTCTATTTCCGACCGCCCCCTAACCAATCCATCTCTGCTCCTCATGACGAGAACAAACAAGCCCTGATGAGGCAACAAGAGCTCCCCTCCTCATCCGGCACCTCAGCAAGGTACCACCAGCCAAATTAACAACCATTGCTGCGTAGAAGAAGAAGAAAATTGTCTCTGCTCCTGAGGTGATTTTTTGTCTAATAGTAATAGGTGTAATCATAAAACCTAGGTAGAAGAGGAGGACGGAGAGAGGATGTGGAAGAATGGGCATCGAGCCACCAAGAATGCCAGCTGGAAAAAAGTCGGGGGAGCCCAACCTCTGTGTCAAACAACACAAATGAAACCACATATACAGAGCTGGCTTTACAGGGAGGGCAACCCCAGCCAAAAATACATAAGGAAATATATATGAAAATCCGAAACGCGCCACAACGCCTCCAAAACACCTTCCCCCCTCCCGCTGTCCCCTCCCCCCACACTATAGCAAGCTGAACGGGGACCTCTTCATCTCCGGGCTCCTGGGGCTCATCGGCAGCGCGAAGAGATCCTCCTCCGTGTCCGCCGCTGCTGCTTCCGGTGGTGGTGGTGGCGGTCGTGCCGCCCCTCCTATGATGGCGTCGAGCGACGCGAGGCCGCCGCCGGCGGGCGCGTCCGTCCCCGATGTGGCAGCAGCAGCGGTGGCTGCGGCTGCACCGTGGAACGAAGCGAACGACGAGACGGCGACGTCGGCGGCTTGCGGGGACAGGGACGATATCTGCGCTTGCTGTTGTCGTCTTGCGGCTGTACCAGGGGCGGGGCGTGGGCTTATTGTCAGCTTTTCCAGCTCCTAGTCTAGTTCATTTGTTCCCCGCCATCTTTTGATTTGTCATTTTTTGTGTGACTCGGGTTTCTTCTTCTTTCCCCCCCTTTCCCCCCTCCCGTGACGATTCCCGTGCCTAAAAAGATAATAATGAAAAAAAATCAATGTCTCTCTCACCTTGCGAAGCGGCAGCCAGCTCCCCGGGGCTCGTGGCCAGCTTCAAGCCCCTCAGCTTCTCGCCCAGCTTGCCGACGGGCGACCTGGGGCTGGCCGGCGGGGGAGGGGGAGCCGCCCTCCTGGGCCCCTCAACGACCCCGGGGACGCCAAAGTGCTCCACGATCCAGTCCCTCTCCTGCAGCGCCATCTCGAGCCCGACCCCCTCGCCGTTGGTCCTCATCTCGACGTCGATCTCCCGCTGCAGCTCAGAGAGCCGCTTCTTGGCCCAGATGGTGTGCAGCACCCCCCTCTTGCCCACGTCCCGCGTGCCCACCCCGAGGCTCGGGTGGAAGATGGCCGGCATGGGCTTGGTGCGCAGCTCCGGGCCGCCCCCGCCGCCTGAGGATGAGGAGCCCTTGCGGCCCTTCTTGGTTATGGTTATGAGGGGGGGTATGGGAGCGCCTGGGGGCAGGAGGAAGTACACCCGTCTGGTCGTGCTGCTCGACCCTTCCTCTGATTCGGGCAGGGCGGAATCGGTGCCGGCAGTGTCCCGGATTGGTAGCACAGTAGTCTTTCCCTCCCAAGAGACCTCCCAGTCCCCGACCCCACCCCCGTCCCCTCCTCCGCCTTCCTCCATGCCCGCCGAGGTGTCCCAGTCCACCATGAGGATCTTGGTCCCCTCGTTGCCCTTATCCGTCTCAAACTCGAACCGGGACAGCGCCAGGCCCGACGATGGTGAAGTCGGCGTCTCGACCACCACATCGTCCGGTTTCTCTGCCTCCTTGGGAGCCGGTGGGGGCACGCCACCCGTCACCACCGACGGGCTTGGCTTGGACGGGGCCGCCATGGCTCGTGTCTCTGTGTGCGCGGGTGTGTGGGTGGTGTATGTGGATGATCTTCTATACGTATAGTGCAATAGAGGAAACCGAGATAAATTTAGATTTTGCACCGCAAAGTGAAGTATGAGAGCTGGTAAATGAACACCCTGAAATCACAGTTTTGTCAAAAAGATAGACCAAACAGGGATTTCGGCGCGTGGAGGGCAGATTAGCTCGCTCACATGCCCGTCCCAAGCTCGCGGGTTTGCTCCTGCAAGGTGGCGTCCTTGGGAGCTTCGGCGGAAAGGGTAGAGCAAAAGAGACCAAAAAAGGGGTGAGGGGGGTGTGTGTGTACGATGCGAGCCGTGTGTGGTGTGTGAGGGAACCAAACAGCGGATAGGCCCGTCACGTCAGTTCGACGCAGGTTCACACAGCAGGATCGACGAAGGCCGCATCGGCCAGGGAGCAGACAGCTTGCTTCTGTTTGGTCCGGTGGGATTCGAGACAGGTCTTTGCGCTGCTCCAGTGATCGATGGCGACAGCGACCTCGACAACACGCTGGCAGCACCTCGTGTGTGGCCGAAGGAGGGGCGATGGGCGAGGGGCGATGGGCGGATTGGAGAGGCTAGCAGTCGTTCCAGAGGTACAGAATCTGGACAAACAGCAGGTGAGGGGGTAGCAAAGCCAACAACACGCGGAAACAGTAGGCAAAAAGGGTGAGGTAGCAGGCAGCGTAGGTATTTCGGACCGGGCAGAAGAAGAGGTATACGGAACAAGCACGAGCAATATATTATAAGTGGGTTCCTCTGATCGTCAGTGGGTGGTTGAAGTCTCGGGCAGTCTGAAATTGCATGAATTTCGACTTGTCAGGGCAGCCACGCGGAAATGCTTAAGACCCGCCTAGGCATGACCCTCAACTTGACTGGGATTTGGATGTCTGGGTATATGGATGTTTGGATGCTCAAGTTGAGTTGGACGATTGAGTGGTGGATGAAAGGATTGTCCGACGCTACCACGAGCAAACCAGGCTATTTGTTTGCTCTCTGTGCTCGCCTATGTCTCTAACTGTAACCACAGGGCTGGCACCAGTTAAGAAGAGAGGGGCTTGGAGAGAGAAAGAGAGCAGGCCAATTGTAGGTAGGTTTGTCCGTGGAAGGGGTAGATACCAGGGTACGGTACTAAGGTAGGCAATGTAGGCTTCTATCTATCCACGGCCAAGACGGTGGAGGGGGATAATCCCTAAACCACAGACACGGGCATGCAGTGCAGCTATCTCTGCTGCTCTGCTACTACTGGCGAAACCCCTCACTCCAGGCTAGACTGCTGAAATCGTTGATCCATGATCAATGACACAGTGACCGGAGGTGGGAGCAAAGCAAAAAAAGGGAGGAGAGCATAAATTCCAATAAATTCCATGTGCTGAGCAAGCCACCGGGTCGCAAACCGGACGCGCTCTAAAAGATTCCATGAAGAATTTTGTTCGATGCATAAACCAATGTTTTGGCATAAAAGGGAAGGTCTTGGCCCAATAATTCGAGCACCCAGTCAGAAGAGGAAAAAGTCGCACTGCTCTCTGGCATGGGCAGATGGGATGAGGGGCAAGGTCCCTGCGGATTGGCGATGGGCATGGGACGTTGTGGTCACTGACTGGTGGGGTGAGACCCGATGACAGATGATAGCTTCGTGGAAATGTCTAAAAATAGACTCCCACAGGCTCGGCAGCTCATCAATTTTGCCTGCTTTGCTCTGCAAAGGTGCTGTGCGACACTCTATCCGCTGCTGGCTGCTGCTGATTAGTGTCCCTCCACGATGGCACCGGCACATCACTCGATGGGCCGAAGGAGGAAGTGGCGACAAGAGTGGGAGAGGACGAAGGAGGTTACCAAGGGTTAGGCCGCCCCACGACATGGGGAGGGAGAACAGAGGGGCAAAATTACATACAACTAGAACGGGATAGCTCTTGGTCTCGGTGAGCAGTAAAGGGCACGGGATGGTAGATGTAAAAGAAAGTATGAGTTGAGCGCACGATAAGGTACCCATACTTGCCCCTGCCGTTCACGCCGGGACGCCCGGCTCATTGCAAGGAACTTTTTCTATAATGAGCAAGCGATAGAGGGATCAACACCACCTCCGGGACTCACCACACATGGGACACTCGACTCCAAGAGGACCTTTGGTTGTTTGTGCTGCATATTCCCCGCGTGCCCGAGCAACCACTGCTTCCTTGCTTGCGTGCTTGCTTCCAACGCTGGTGCTAGCAAACTGCCCGCGGTTCGTGCTGCAACCGCTCCGGTGGGGTAGCAGTGGCCTCGGCAGCGAGCAGCAAATATTGTCTGTGAGCCGCCCACTGGCAGCCCACAAAGAGGGTTTGTTGACGGGACACACATCCACGATTCCACGGACCCTCATCGTGATGTGACCCTGCCCGGTTTGGGAAGCAATCTTCGATCCTCGTTGGGGATGGGGATGGGATGGCGGCTGGTTTGTTGCCAGCGGGGCTGCCTCCTCCCATCCCGACCAGTCTTTGGCCTGATCAGGCGCAAAGAGCGGAAATGATCCGACACCTTGACAGCCAGCCCAAAGGCAGCAGGCGGAGGAAGGTCGGGCTGGTTCATCCCCTTGCTTGCGCTTGCACAACGGGGTAATGGGCAAGCCAGGCACTCCGGATGCGGCGTCCGTTCCACGAGGCTCGCGACGACTGAAAGGTAACCGGAACAGATCCGGGAACGGCAACAATCCACGGACGGGTATCTGCGGGGCTGCAGGTCCCCCGGACTTCTCAGTTCTCGGTATTTTCGTGCCCTTCGTCTCCCTTTCTCCCTTTGTTCCCTTCTTTTCCTCTTCCACTTCCCTAAGGTCTAATAGATATCCGCCGCTGCCAGTGCAGGGTCCAATCGGACAAAAGCGAGGCACGTGGCGCCACCATGACCTGGACCAGAAAGATGAAAGCCACAATGAAGCCACACGGATCTTCTCGAAGCATTGAATGGCTGGGGCTTTGGACCTGGGCAAGTCTAGCCGGCTTCCGGACCCGGATTCCTGGAAACCTAACGTTAACTATCGAAAGTTCCAAAATGAGAGCCTTTACCTAGGCGCATCATTGCATTAGGAATGCCAATCGCCAACGCCAATGTCGTCAGCAGCATGCGTATCCATCCCAACCTCGAAGAGATACCACTCCACTCAGCTGTGACAGGGGAGAAGCACGAGACGCAAAGCGCCAACAGTGAAAAATCGGAGCAAGCAGGCAGGCGGGAAATACATGCGCGATTGACTTCGCGGGTGGTTGGATTGAAGACTCAAATGAAGGGCGATATATCAAAGAATCGAAGGCCTTTCTTGGGACTTGGTCTTACACTGCCTAGACCAACTACGGCCCCGGCCGAAGACACGCCGCTGGGAAGAAGAGAGGGTTGTGAGGATGCACGACGCACTCTGGCTTGCGCTTGGAGTCGGGTCCTCTCATTCTCTCGCAGAGACTTTGTCGGGTTGAGATCTAGGCCCGGTGGGTTCGATATTTCCGATTCGGTTCTCTGAAGAGTGCCAACCGACAACCTCGCACTCCACGTGGTCCTCACTTCAGCAGGCGGGGTTAATCAATGAACCTATGACCCAATGAGGAAAGCGCTGCGTCCGATGCGCTCTCCTTACCTTGGTCCGGCGTTCTTTCTTGATATGGACCTGGAAGGAGAAACCTTCTTTCAATCCTGGGCATCAATCCCCTTCCGCAGCTATCAACCTTAGCCGTCACTCGCAGTCATCACCTGCGAAGCCACGCCATGATGGGAGCATGAAGGCATGACGTGGGCTCTGATGCTCTCAATCAGCTCAGCCATCGGCGGAAGAAATTATCGAGTACGAGTAGGTATCAACAGAGTTTTTTTTTGCTTTTGTTTTTATTTACAGCGTACCTTTTGGGTAAGCCCCCCGCCCCTCAAGGAAGCGGCTTTCATTCTCCCGTTCAGTTGGGGGCTATTGGAATACGCTCACTGCCCAGGCCCCCTTCACAGCGGGCTTTCCGTCTCTGTGCACACCGTAAGCGGGTGCGAGCATTCCACCCTCGCATCTTTCAGTGAGAGACTTGAGAGGGAGATACCCTTGGCGACCAGATGGATACCTCCCCGTATGCAAAGGCCTATTCAACGGGTCTGCTGAGCATCGGTCCGAAAGGCGGGCGGGCAGGCATGCGTTTCGTTTCGGTGCGTTCTGCCAACAGTTTTCCGCAGTAGCATGCTTGCGGATGGTAGCCTCTGCACGACTGAGAAATCTCTCCATTACCAATCACCAGGCTGTCCATGCCCTCCAGATCTCTTTCATGGCCTTGACTCGCCAGCTTGTGGGCGGGCTTTTGACAATTGCCTAGGTTTCTACGGACGCTGTGAGCCTGTGACAATGGCCGCCGGAAGGGGTGTCCATTGTCCTAGCGCACCACGACATCGCGACAGCCTACCAGCCTACCACCGGCCTAATCGTCCACAGGCTCACGGTGGAGATGAGATGATGATACATGGTCGGACTGGCTGGTTGCAATCCAACAGATCAGGGCCCGCTCCGCGCATCAGCAAGTGCTCCGTGCCACCCTCAAACCTGCTGCGAGCACTGGGCTATTTCACGTCGGCCATCAGTCGGATTTGGCGCCGAGGATGGCCCAGTCGGGCGGGGGCCCACAGTGTCGACCAGATAAGAGGAGGGCCGAATGCGTCGAGGTCATGTCTCCCAACGTTCGTCATGACGCACGCCTTTTGCACAGGAACGGAGGACGTGCTCTGAGCGTCGGTTGTATGAGGTCGACGAGACAAGAGGCGGGGGAAGATGGTGAAAGAGAGCAAAGGAGGGAAAACGGTGACACACGCCATCAGTTAGTTGTATACGCCAGCACATATAATGCCTCAGCGTATGCATGCATGTGAGGCGAGGCAAGTGTGGTGGTTGTACCGTAGGGAAACATCAAAAGGGAGATGGAGAGAGAAAGGGCTGCACACAACGACACCACGCAAAACACACCACCACGCGCTAGGTCACACGGCACCCGCCCGTCGGCTGCCAGAAAGAGAAGAGCCGAACGGTGCTGCATTCATGTCTCAGTGGCCCTTCTGATCCCACTTCAGGCAACCTGCCCCGATGCAACCGGTACCGTTTAGTAGTGTACTGTGAACCGGCCCCTTGCAGACGAGACTGACTGACTGCTGGTTAGGCGCTTCGTCAGTTAGATCTACCCTCCGCCTGATAAAGAAGAGAAACGAGGGTGAATGTAAAAAGGGGCTGTGGATTGTGCCTGGAGCCCCGGGCGGCCAAACTCTCAACAGCCAATCAGCTTTGTCCAGAACGGAATAATGGAGACAGACCGGAGAAGGGCCGCAACGATTCAGCTTCACCGTAACTCACTCAACAAAGAATGTCTACGGAGTACTAGGCTGGGCCCGGACATCTTCGGTCAATTCGGAGCGGATAAATTTTGTATCTTTAATTTGCAGACCATGTTTCCATTTCGTGATAGTTTCTTCGGCTTTGTATTGCCATTGATGTGCGTTGCATGTTTGTTTGTTGCTTGCACGAGCACAAATTGTGGGTAACACTAAGGAGCTTGTAATGTACCGCTGTGGCGGCACTACCAGCAACAACACGATCTCGGACAAAACTAGGTAGTGCCCCGGGGCAGGACCGAACAAGTCTCACGTATCTCGTCATACTGTAGAACACCAATCAGCTGCGGTTGCTAGTTGCACCGTCCGTCGGCGTCAGCACGGGCGGAGAGATCGATAGTCGGAGTCGGAGGGGCCGCTGTCGACTGTCAGAGCTTCCTCCTTGAGGCTCTGTGTGTCAGAGATATCTCGGCCAGTCTTGTGTGAGGCAAACGAAGCGAAAATAAAGCTTGTTAAGAGTAGGTAGAAGCCCGAGCATGTCCTATCTCAAAAGTCCAGACTGAAAAAGTGGGCCCCGGAGGCGGCGATCGACATTAGCTTGCTTGCTTTGGTCTGGATCTTGGGACACCCCTGCCCTCATTGCTTCCTCCCCAGCAATCAGACACCATCAAGGTGGACTTGGTGGAGTGGTGGACCCCGTGGGTGGCTTGCTCTGTCGTTGTGGTCCCCAAGCTCCCCGCCTTGAGAAAACGCCACCTGGGTTGGAGAGATTTGAGAGCTAGATGGAGGAAACACACAACAAGGGCGTGACACGCCTGCCGCACCAGGCCACTCCGACAGGACAGGAAGGCGAGCAGGGCACCGCTTCCGTTATCTCGGCGTTTCCTTTCTCGTCAGATATTTCCCCGGTGGAGGTGGCAATTCTCTCCACAGGAGGCTCTGTGGCTCTGTGGCTCTGTTTGCAAGCTTGTGTGGTCAGCGGGTAGTGTGTTAGTTAGTGGTCGATCAAAGGAGCGGCGAGAAATGGTCGCGTTCAACAAAGTTCGAACGGGTCAAATTCGTTCGCTTCTCGGTGAAATGTGTTGCTTCTTTGAAACTCCACGTCAAAAGGCTCCAGGACAAGTACAACTCAATCAATTTGGTCTCCATAGTTTCTGTGAGCGGCTCCTGATAATCTTGACCAAATGACGAAAGCGAGGCAACCCAAGCCTCTCCAACTGCCGAAACCTTCGTCCAGATCAGCATGCCTATCGGCCAGACTGTCAAGGACCATCAAGACTCTGTACGGGTGGGCAGCGCAAAAAGCGGCAGAATAGTTCTTTGCTCGCATGATTGCATGGAGAAGAGAAGGGCTTGTGTGCTGGGTTGTCCTTTTCGCTTTATTAAGCATCAACACGCCCTCCATCTTCCTTCTTCCCACTTATTCATCTCATCACTAGGCCCCTCCATCCATTTCCTTCCCTTGTGATTATTGCAACGGGTGGGCGATCAGAAGGTTCCCCAAATTCTGTATATTGGACAGACTCGTTCCTGAGAATCACCTGCCTGCTGCTTTATTTGCTCGTGCCATGTTTTTGTCCCCGAGGTCTTTTGCCAGCCCATCACAGCCCATAGATTGTAGTATCGTAGTTTAAGATGAACACAATCACATACTACGTATTTGGAGAGATGATTGTTTGCAAGTGCCGTCCAGGGGTTTGGGCAGGAAAACTCCCGAGCCCGCCACAGTGTCGCTTTTTTTAAATTTGCAGAAGGCACGTTTATAACATGGATAATTATTAAACGAACTCTGGTCGAGGGGCAGAGGAAGATGAGGAAGCAGAGAGGATGCGACTCCCGATTCGCCGACTGGTCCAATCAGCATAATCACCCATGTTTACCCCCCCAAGCTTACCCTTATGTTACTTTATTTCACAGTCATGCAGCAGCGGCCCTGAAACATCGACCGGGCAGCGATCGACATTGGGGTCAGCGCCAGATGACGGTCTGTCCAGTCGTGCCAGTCAACAGGCTAGTCAGTCCTACTTTGTAGTGGTAGAGTCCGGGACTAGAGAATCCTTTCCCTCATCTGATGATGATCCCGCCGCTTGAGCTTTGGTTTCCCGCCGAAATCTTCAAGGACGAAAAGGTATATCCCCGACTGGCCGGCTGGGCATGAACCCAAGGTACCAAGAAGCTGGAAAAACAACAACAGAAGGTTTGGACGGATGGTTTGTTTCTCGTGAGTCGTGCTCTCGTGGCATGTAGCCGCTAGGCGAAGGGCGATGGCGACCTGGAAGAACCCAATGAGACATTCACTCCACGGTTCGATTCAGAAACCTATCTCGCATTCATGGTCTGGATTCTGCTCAGGGATACCCGGTGGAGGCTGGACTCGCTGGAGAGGCGGACGCTCCGCAGTCTTCGCACTTGTTCCACCCGTCGCCCATTCCGTGGATAGTCTACTTTATACGCGAATGTCGACGACTCTGTGCAAACGTACCTACTACGGAGTAGGTATGCAGGAGTGTGACTACGTGCCCTGACAAACGAAGAAAAAGAAGAAGAAAAAGGGGGGTGATGGTCGAAGCAACAACGGAACTTAGCAGGGAGACCCCCACCGAGCGAGGACAGTCGATGATGCTATTTCCTTGTCATTGTGCCATCTTCGCTCACCTTGCTTCTAGTCATCCGTTAGTTACGGCTTCACCCTTCATGGCGGTTGAGTGGTATCGGAACGCCGTACTGCGTACTACTACTCCGCCCGTATTGGAGGAGAAGCGTCGCAGGCAGGGCGTAGAGTGGCAGCAAAAAAGATGAAAATGATACCTATCGTACTGCTTGGTCTTCGTACTGTCGCTCTGTTGGTCCGTCCTTCTATCCCCCCGGCATTACGGCGGGAGAGCAGGCCTCTGGCTCCGGCTAAATTGCGAGCTGCGGAGAGTTTTCCCTTGATGTGCTCAGTGGCTACGCTGGCGCAGATGTGATGTCGCAGATCAAGTACTCGCAACAGGGAGATTGGTCCTCAAGGCGGCAGCCAAGCCCTACCATCCGTTGCTATCGCGGGCATACCTCCACCATCTTCCACGCATCTTCCCTACAAACGTGGGTGATAGTGCATGCCTGTGGATCTTGTATAGGGTACCTTGGCGTCCATGGCGAGGTACCTCTTCTGGAGAAACCAACCAAGCAGGGCCGATTTGATAACTCTCGGGGTGAGCACGTCCAATTAAAGGAGGCAGTCATGAGCCTGGCCGCCAATAGGCAAATACTCGGGCTCCCTGCATAATCCCTACGCTCTTTAGAGGTACCTGGCTATTTGGCGTAACCTTGCACGCGTATTGCTGCGAGTTGGTACTGTCGCTCGACCCTCCCAGTGGGCTCTGGCCCGATGTCTCTCCACTATTACGCCGGCCAAACCGCCGTGGTCCATCCATGCTTGCCATGATCCATCTCGAGTCGACCCCGTCCACACTCCACGCCCCCCCAAAATCCCCAATCACGTAAACGCAGCAGTGAGTTACCACTTTACCACCACCACCCTTTCGCAGTCCACATCCTTCCTCTTCATCCACCACTTTTCCCCGTCCGCCGTGCCCGTCCGCGCTCCAACCTCATCCAGGACCACGATTCCTCCACAAGTAACAGCCTCTGTGTTGTTCCCCCACCCTCCGAAAATAGGGCCAATGATCTCTGTCGTATTCGGTGCTGCCTCTGTTATCCTTTGGCCGGCTGCATTGTTCTGTTGAGCCTGGACCTTTTTCTCACTTCTACAACTCTTTTTTCTAGTCGCAGCGCATAAGGGAGCACGGGCGCAAACAGCAGCTGGCACTACGGGTCCGATCCAACATCAAGCAGGAGTTCCCCCATTCTCGTAATCTCGTCCCCCTTCTCCACGTTCTGCTCCTTCTCGCCGTCAACCTCACGCTTCAGCAACCGACAAAAAGGACGCAAACTCCCCCCTACGATCCGAACTCCATTTTTTGGCGACGCTTTCTTCCTCCGCTCGCTCCGACGACCCCGAGCCTCCGAGGCATCTATCTGTTGTTTCCCCTGGCCGGATCCACTGTCGGGAACGAGTGAGAGAGGACGAAGGTCTTGGAGCGACTCAGTGACACTGTCAATTGTTACACAGTTCCCGTCACTCGTGTGGGTTCATCTCCTTGAACGATCATCTCTCCCGTCGCCTCGCCCTGAGCGACCCTCCTGGCCAACTAGTCACCGACCCAGACGTCGACCGCGGTTCTTCTGCGGGCAGGATCTTGTCCGTTGAGCAACATCTCGCCAAGACGCGGGTGATGGCATCAAGCCTAGCGGTTTGAAAGGTTTCCATTCGATTAACTAGGAGACCTCCGCCTCGGCGGTGCCGGTACCTCGTCTTTTCGGGCACGTTGGGAATATTGGGCACGTCAGGGTGGCCGATCCACCCCAGCACCCCGACAATCGAGACCAGATGTCCAGCCATGTTTGATTTGAGGCCATCACGATCCATCAACAGCCCCATCCAAGGTGTCGAGTCCTCGGCTACTCGATAAGGGGCTATTCTCCCTGACCCCGTACGGTTTTCCCGTATCTCGGAGGTCTCCTTTTGGCCTCAGCAGCCATGGCTCAACCACCACCCAGACCTACCGTGATGGACCCCCTTCACATCACGGAGTTCGCCTCAGATCGGTATTTTGAGAAGCTACAGCAAGAGCAGAATGCAGGGCGTTCCACAGCAGACGGGTCTTCGGGGTCTTCGGCCCCGTTGCTGGCCCAGTCCAAGTTTATCCTACCACTCCGAGACTCGAAGGGTGCGGAGCAGGATGAGGTTGTCGTCAGCCACCACCCAGAACATAAGAAGAGGAAAGCTTTCGGCCTCTTCAGGTTAAAATCTTCGTCGTCGACCTCGGCCTCGACCTCAACCTTGACCACGACTCCGACTCCATCTTTGGCTCCTACTTCGACCTGGACATTAGTAGAGCCATCGCTGGATACCAGACGAGAGTCTTTGGGAGAAATAGCAAAACCGCGGAGGTTCGTTTCTGCTTTTCATCGCTCACATGTTCTCCCC